>JAXCLQ010071254.1:0-48146 GCA_035584115.1 Cedrela odorata
CGTGCATGCATTTTAATGTTTTGAAAATTATACGATATTCGATGTTTGATGAAAATGTGATTTGTACATGTTGGTACACCAATGAAATTCTATGAAATGATTAATGAAATGTTTATAAATTTGAATGCTTACGCCGATATCACATTTAAAGAATAAATATGTAATATTGTCGATGTGTGAAATGTTTGAAAAAGAATGTGTTTTATGACTTAGTCATTAGTTATATTATTCTGATTTAGCCGGACCTCGTATTATAGGTGAGGTTTGTAGGCTAGTAAGAATTCTGTTTAGCGCGTTGTGCACGTTTCTGTTATATGTAAATGTGAATGACCGCTTAATACGGAACATGTGATCGCGTTCTGTAACCAGGTCACCGTGGGTGCAGGTGACACTAATTGACTAAGCTGTTCTGAATATGGTTGTATTTGAATGAATTTTTATAGAATTGAAAAGTTTAAAAATGTACTGATTGTTTAAGTTTTCATAATATTGCACTGCATCAACATATAACACTTGTATGATTTACTTACTGAGATTTTTATCTCACCATTTTATTGAAAAATTTATTTTTCAGATAATAGCATATAGAGGTGACAGAGGACGCCAGCAAGGTTTATTAAGCGCGTATATGTATATGTTTAGATAGGTAGTTAATAAGTGAGTTGTATGTCAAAGAGTTGTATTATATGTATACTTGTATATATAAAAAAAATATTATTGACTAGAAATGTTTAAGTTTTATGTAATAAAAATAATAGCATTGTATATAAGAAATGTAAGTATGTATTTGCAGTTAATAAAAAACATGCATGGGAAATGTAATAAAAATTCTTGTGGGATAAAATTTATTACATTTAATATAATTAATCACGATTTATCTCTTTAAATTATATGTGATTCTAATATAATTCTCACTTAATTTAAAGATGTTGTGGCTACTTCGTAAATTAAAAATTATATTAATCACTTAGATGTATGAAATTAAAAAATTTTACTTAATATTTATGTTTCCTTAAATTTATTGTACAGATAATATAGAGTAATTTATTTAAGTTAAAAATTACATCAGAAAAATTCCCAAGAAAGATTGGAGGGGTCACAAATGGTCCCACTTAAAATTCAATCCTTAGGCAGCTTATGACCCTTTTGACAGAATTTTCCTAGACATGTAATTACTAACAAAATAAACTACAAATATTCCCGACAATAGTTCTTAATTTTGATATTTTAAATTTGTATGCTCTTATCTAAATATATGCATATATAAAAATAAATGCATTAAATTTAAGTATTCATCAATCATAAAATATACATATCATAAAGTACAATAAATTATATATATTTCATGACAAAATTAAAAAATGACCAAAAATTGTAAATTCTTATAATCTACAAAATTTATGATAAATAAAACTAAATTTTAGGCCAAAATCATGAATAACCAAAATATGATTTTGGACTAAATTGCATTATATTCTGAATTTATAAACAATTACATAAATAACATGCATTTAATTAACAATTAAATGTAATTAATAATTACTTAATAACCACAAACGTAAAACTTGTCCTAGTGGTTAGATATTAGTTATAAATTATTAAGTCCAGAGTTTAACTCGGGCTGTAATATTTTTCATGCAATTATTTCAAAGCCTTTAATTATAACTTGAATGCAATATTACCACACAAAATGACCCATGGCCTAGTGGTAAGAATGCTAAATTTAAAAACATCATGCAATTATTTCAAAACCTTTAATTATAACTTGAATGCAATATTACCACACAAAATAACCCATGGTCCAGTGGTAAAAATGTTAAATTCAAAATCAGAGGCTTAAGTTTGAATCGCGCTAGAGCCAAAATATTTTTGGCTTCAAATTCTACAAAACCAACAAGTTGTTTCCAAATCCATAAAGGAAACTCGGTTTCTTTCTTTTATACTTCTTTTTTTTTTTCATGTACTTCACTACTCCAAATCATCCGTTTCCATAAAAATAAAATATTTTCGACTTAAAATTCTACAAAACTGACAAGTCGTTTCCAAATCCATAAAGGAAACTCGATTTCTTTCTTTCTATGTATACTTCTTTTTTTTTTTTCATGTACTTCACTACTCAAAATCATCCGTTTCCATAAAAATAAAATATTTTTGGCTTCAAATTCTACAAAACCAACAAGTCGTTTCCAAATCCATAAAGGAAACTTGGTTTCTTTCTTTCTATATATACTTCTTTTTTTTTTTTCATGTACTTTACTACTCTAAATCATCCATTTCTATAAAAATGAAAACAAAAAACACCAATAGTGATTAAATACATAAAACAAAGAGGAAAAAAGAAAAAGAAAGAAAGGTAACATACAAGCTACATCAAGCCAAATCAATCTCATACCAAGAGAAATCAAAATGGAAAAATCACTAACAAATAATGTAAGCATGCAAAACTAAATTATGCTTTAAATCTTTAAAATTTAAATGCGGAAGTTTAGGGAACTTATTTCTTACCATTGATGTTTTTTTGCTGTCTTAACATTGGTAGAAAAGCCTTCCAAACTATGTTAATCGTCACTGATGGAGTTTGCATAGAATAATGAGCTAAGGAGCCTTTTACCAAAAATAACTTCTTATTTATAGATTTTTCCATCAAAAACCATTTTGGAAAAGTTTGATGCAGTTCTTGGAAGTTACCACCCTCAATGAGCATTACCAACAGTTGCCAAAAATGTGGGAGACGTTTACTTGATACTTGGAGAAGTTATGGACCACTTATGGGTGGTTTCCATTACCACCAACAAATAATTCGCAGAAAATAAAAAGTCTAGGAATGTAGAAATTCAGAAAGCAACTTACAGAAATAAAAAATGAATCGTTTCTGCCAACTTTGTCCATAGCCTTAACAATGAGTTCTGCAATCTTTCTATTCCTATTTCCTGGTACTGTTCTAACCTTTAAAGAGGAAAAAAATGGCTAGACATCAGCAACACATCAAATTAGATCACCTCACTTCTAAACTAAGAAAAACTCATAAAGTAAACCTGGGCGATTTCTTCATATGAGCCGATCATTCGTGCTATATCCCTTAAGTGATCAATAATTACATCTTTTGCTCTCTAAATCCCCACTACTAGATAATCCATATTCACTCTTTCAATCACAAAGTTCATCTCATTTGCTCCCTCAATCACTACCTTCATTCCCTCACTGTACATGGCTCGCGCCAGAACATTATTATATTTGTTGTAGCCTGTAAACAGATATATCAAACTTCAAATGAGTAACTTGGCCATCTACTTCAGATTCTACCAAAATACTAGCTCAATTCTAAATACTGTTTTATAATCAATAATTGTTCTTATATACAATGTCTATTACCTATATATTCATCCATGTTCACATCACATGCACAGTTTTCTTTCTTCATATAAAAAGTAAAAGAAAAATTTTTAGTGGCTCACGTGGGAAAGCAGTAGTAGTATTAACATCAGTAGTATATACTAGTATGACTGTCATGAGGCTTTTTTTGTTTATGCGGCAATCCTGTGATGCATCAAGACACCCTTGATCAGCACACTATTTTTTTGCCAATTTTCCTGTACAAGCCACACAATGCAAGCACAAGCAAAGCAATGCAACACAAAACAAGCCAACACAACCACAACACAAAGCAATATATTTACGAAGGCCTCTTGCCTTCAACCTTTTTATTCTCTTGCTTTCAACCTTTTTATTAATTACTTAAAAAGGAACACAAATACCACTCACAACACTCTTGTGAATGTTCTATCAAAATTCTAGACTTTCTCTCTCTAAAACTTTATCTCTATAGAACGAATACCACTCAATACTCTTTCTAGACTCTCTTGAATGTTAGTGTCTCGTGCAAGCTTGTATGCAGCTGAACACTTCACCTTAGTGTTCTATTTTGCCACCTTTTGTGGCATACGAGGTTACTGCCCCATCACCAAATTTGCTGGACTTATCTCGGTAGAAGATGACTTATGTATGTTGTAGTAAAACTGGGCGAAATCAAGTAAATTATCCCAATTTTTTTAACTCGCCGTCACATAATGCCTCAAGTATTCTTCAAATAATGCATTCACCCTCTCAGTTTGGCCACTTGTCTGAGGATGATTTGCTGTAGACAACTTAAGTTATGTGCCCATGAGGTTAAAAAGCGAAGTCCAAAATCTACTTGTGAACCTTTCATCTCTATTGTTCACAATGTCTTTTGGCACCCCAAAATACTTCACCACATGCTTGAGGATCAACTCTGCTAACTTCTCTGCCGAGCATGCATGAGGTGCGGGTATAAAGATGGCGTACTTAGAAAAACGATCAACTATTACCAATATCAACTTGTACCCATACTTAGCCAACTCAAACAAATGCTAGCATTGCTTGGCTAAAACAAAAGAGTCCACACATGACTCAACTTGCTAGCATATTGTGGCGCACCATAACTCTAAGTCCGTGACATACCTCCTCTACTTGAGGAGCCCAACGTCCTCGTTGGATCAGCGAGTTAGTCATTTACTTGCTTTTCGAACTGCCACAATGTGACGTCTCGTTCTCAACTTGAATCAACTACACTTCCCTCTTTCCATTGAACCAAGTACTCCGTTTGTCGATTCTTCTTACTTTGCCCCATAGTCCGATGATTAAGAATATTCTCAACCTCTTTGTCGAATTGCTTCTGAATCACTGGTAGAGCTCGCTTAGTTTGCTGCCGCTGCGCATCAACTAAGTCATTGTCAAAAGGTTTTAAGTAACTTACATGCACTGTTAGATGAATTTTTAACCTCTCTGACTGTTTTAACTTGTAAGCAACCTTGCCCACTCTCTTCACTACCTCGAAGGGTCCATCATACTTTGGCACTAATCCTCTATGAAAGACTTTGCTACTTATTTTCTTTCAAATCTCCGGAGTTAATTTCAGAAACACCATATTGCCCTCGTTGAACTTTAAGTTTCTTCGCCTCGCATCAGTATACTTCTTCATTCGACGAGATTCCTTGGCTAGACTATTAAAGGCTAACTCAATCATCTCTTATTTGTTGTGTGCAAACTTGTATGCTTCTAGACACTTCACTTTAGTGTTCTGTTTTACACTTTTTGTGGCGTGCGAGGTTGCTGCCCCATGACTAATTTCGCTTGACTCATCTCGGTAGAAGATGACTTATGGATGTTGTAGCAAAACTGGGCGGAATCAATTAAATTAGCCCAATTTTTCTAATTCACCATCACTTAATGCTGCAATATTCTTTAAGTAGTGCATTCACTCTCTCAGTTTCGCCATCCGTTTACGGATGATTTGCCGTAGAGAATTTCAATTATGTACCCATGATGTTAAAAAGTGAAGTCCAGAACCTACTTGTGAATCTCGCATCTCGATCACTCACAATGTCTTCTGGCATTCCGAAGTACTTCATCACATGCTTGATTATCAACTTTGCTGCCTTGTCCGTTGAGCATACTTGAGGTATGGGTATAAAGATGGTATACTTAAAAAATCCTTCAATAATAACCAATATTGACTTATACCCTTCCGCTGACTTAGGCATTTTTGATATGAAGTCCATTGAAATCGAATCCCACGGTCTTTCTGGTATTGGCAATGGTTGAAGAAGTTCCGCTGGTCTTCTCCTCTCAGTCTTGTCTAGTTGGCATATTAAATATGTCTTGACATATATGCATATGTCTTCTTCCATCTTGGGTTAATAATATGACCTTTCCAACAAGGTCATCATCCGTTCAACTCCTGGATGTCCTGCCCATCTAGTATCGTGCATCTCTCGCAGCAATACTTTACATAAGTTCCCACCACTAGGAACATACACTCTTCCACCTCGAGCATAAATCAACCCATCTTCAAGCTAATATTGCTGCACACTACCATTCTTGATTTTATCTCGCAACTGCTGGTATGCTTTGTCATTTTCTGCATGCTGCCTTACACGATCAATGAAATTCGATGTTGTGGTCGAAAGTGCGGCTACATAGCCCAAAACTTCTTTTTGGCTTAGTACGTCTGCCACTGAGTTTTATTTGCCTGCCCTATGTACCCACACGAAATCAAACTCCACGATGAACTCTTGCCATCTAGCTAGTTTTGGCGACAACTTTTTCTACGTTTTGAAGTAAGTGTTGGCTACATTATCCGTCATGATTGTGAAACGTGTACCTAGCAAGTAATGCCTCCACGTTTTCAAGCAATGCACTATTACCGTCATTTCTTTTTTGTGGGTCGAGTATCTTTGTTCCGCATCTTTTAGCTTTCGACTCTTAAACGTTATGGGATGCCTATTTTGAACTAACATGTCGCCAATAGCTTTGTCTGCTGCATCTATTCATAACTCAAATGGTTTGTCAAAGTCAAGTAGCTTGAGTACCGGTTCAAAAACTACTGCCCCTTTAATCTCATCGAATGCTTATTGGCATGTTTCCGTCCATTCCCACTATTTCTTTTTCTTCAGCAAGTCTGTAAGTGCGTTTACTTTTCTTGAGTAGCCCTTAATGAACTTTTTGTAGTAGTTAGTAAGTCCGAGAAATGACCTTAGTTCAAGAACTCTTGTTGGTGTAGGCCAATCAAGGATTGCTTTGATTTTTCTCTCATCCATGTGAATTTTTTTGTGGCTCACCCAATGCCCCAAAAAAAGCACTTCCTGTTGACAAAATTCATACTTCTCCTTCTTCATATACAGCTTGTGTACACGCAATTTGGCGAACACTTCCCTTAGATGCTCGAGATGCTCTTTGAAGGTTTCATTATATATCATGATATTGTCGAGATATACCACCACAAATTGATCAAGGAACTCATATATCACATCATTCATTAGGTTACAAAAGGTTGCTGGCACGTTGGTTAGTCTGAATGACATCACCAAAAACTCGTATGAGCTATACCTTATCACGCACGCCGTCTTGGATTCATCTCCTTCCGCAATCCTAACTTGCCAATATTTTGATCGCAAGTCCAACTTCGTGAAGTAAAACGCCCTTCCCAAGTGATCAAACAAATTTGCCACTTGGGAACAGGATATTTGTTCTTGACCGTCACCTTGTTAAGTGCACGATAGTCTACACACAACACCGACGCCTCATAAGGTGCTTTAGAAGGTTGGATGTACCTCGCATCCAATAGTTCATCTAATTACCTCCGAAACTCCGCTAACTTAATTGGCGCCATTCTATAAGGAGCCTGAGTGGGTGGTCTCACCCCTGATTCCAACTCTATGTGATGATTCACCGCACATCGTGGGGGTAACTCTTTGGGCAATTTTGGCGGCATCACATCAGTAAAGTCGTCTAACACAATCCTATACTCATCAAGCACCTCCTCAACTTGATTCGGCTTGATCTCAACAAGCGCCGCTATGTAAGACATCTCCCTTTGCTTCAAACCCTTGCTGAATTGTATGACACTTTGGAGTGATGGTTCCTTTGTGCTGTTTTCTAAGAACTCGTATCGCACAAGTTCTGGTGTTTTGCCTGTAATAAGAAGACTCCTTATGTGCAGCATCACATATGCCATCGCACCCACAAAGAACTCTAAGCTAAGAATGAGTTCGAAGTCTTCAAGTGGAAAGATAGAAAATCGTACTTTCTCCTCCCATGCTTCAATCTTTAACATGTTTATGGCTACGCCTCGCATGGCCATATTTGAAGAGTTCACGGCTCTCACTATGTATTGTGTGCCCTCAACCTTCAATCCCAGTCACTCTATTTCACGGTCCGTGATGAAGTTGTTTGTGGCACCTATGTCCAACATAGCCCGAACTTCTTTCCCATTGACATATGCCGTCACATACATAAGCCCTCAATAAGACTTGTCTATCTGTAACGCATTGTATCTTTGCTGCAACGGGTTCAACTTAGGCATATTTGTCTCGGCCTCATGTTGTGCCTCCTGTTCAGTTGTTGCATTCAGCTTGGCTTGGTTTAGGCACTCTTTTGATCTATAAGGTCCACCACATATAAAACACCCCGGTTTCCATTGCCTTTGGGCTTGGCTTGGCTAGATTCTCCTTTCTCTTTTTGGCTGTTGCCCTTGGAGTTCTCAGCCTTCTTATTCTTTTTGCCATAATTGGCTTTCTTTTGCTCATTTTGAGGCCCGAGCTTGTAGTTGATTAGCCTATCAGCTGCAGCAAGTGCCGCAGATAAGTCCCTCACACCTTGCCTCCATAGCTTGGTTTGCGCCTAATTTTGCAAACCTGATATGAAATTGAAGAGCTTGTCGTCCTCTGACATATTGTGAATATCCAGCATTAGCGAGCTAAATTCTTTCATATAATCTCATACTGTTTCGGTGTGCTTCAGCCTCTTAACTTTTCCCTAGCAAGCCACACGACATTGCTTGGTAGGAATTGAGCCTTCAATTCCTTCTTCAACACCTCCCAAGTTTGGATGGGTGGCCTTTGCTCCTCAGCATCCTCATTCAGCCTTGTACGCCACCATAACTTAGCATCACCCGTAAGGTACATGCAAGTTATGTGCACATGTTCCGACTCCGAAATGTGGGCTGCCCTGAAATACTGCTCCATATCCCACAAGAAGTTCTCCAACTCTTTTGCGTTTCGTGCCTTAGCAAATCCCTTTGGCTCGGGTACTTTCACTTTCGAGGGAATCGCTTCAGCGTGTTGAGGCATATTACCTAAAGCTCTCCTCATCACCACCACTTTAGCATCATGGTCTCTTACTTATCCCCTCAAAGCATTATTTGCAGCAATTAAGTCTTTCCTCGTAGTGCCCATCCACTCTTGGTAATCTTTCTCAAGATATTTGTAAAGCTCTTTTAGATCTACCACCTCGCTCTTCAATGCCGCCATTCTGAGGCTACTTTTCTCATCTCTAAGGCTATGGCACCAATCTAGTCAGCCAACGTTGGTGCATCGGGTGCAAACGCCCCAATAGCTCTCTTTATGCAATATAACCGGTCTTTGATGGTGTCTCTCACCATTGTGTTGTTGTTTGTCGCAAATAAGTGCGACTTTTAGCCTAACACGGCTCTGATACCAACTGTCATGGGGCTCTTTTCTTTTATGCGGCCAACCCTGCGATGCTCAAGACACCCTTGATCAACACTCCACTTTCTGCACAAATTTTTTGCACAAGCCAACACAAAGCAAGTACAATCCAAAGCAATGCAATGCAAAGTAAAGCAACACAAATAATATGTAAATTATGAAGGCTACAACCCTCAACCTTTTTATTAATCACTTTAAAAAGGAAACAAGACCACTCACAACACCCTTGTGAATGCCTTTTCGAAAATCCTAGACTTTCTCTCAACGAGTATATCTTAACTTGCTCTAGACTCACTCATGAATGATGGTAAAATGCTACCAAGCACTCTTTTTATAGTTTGAAGCCAACATCCCTGGCTTCCTAGGGACATCGCAGTTTGATGTCTACTTAAACTTTCATATTGTGCATCACTAGGATACTTAGCCAACTCAAACTCATGCTAGCATAAAACACAAGAGTGCACACATGACTCAACTTGCTAGCATATTGTGGTGCATCACAACTCTAAGTCCATGACACTAGGCCTTTTGGAGGACTAAATTTTGTTGATATTGGGTGTGGAGGTGGAATTCCTTTAGAGGTATGTATGTATTTTTCTTTCACTGACTTCGAATGCAATATTGAAGTTTGGAGTTTGAAGTTATGATATGAAAATTTCAGGAAAGGAAGTACAAATTAATGATAAAACATTCCAATATCAACTTTGGCAACTTATTAGAAAGAAACAACACCGATTAGACATAAAGCACCGAAATGCATCCCAAAGAAAAGGGTGATGTTTAGTGGGGATAAAGTGTTCTCTCGTGAGAATATAGAATTCTTGTCGATTGGTTTCATGCACTCCTTTGATATTGTTATCCTATAGTGTGACAAGGTGCAGCGTGTATGCCAGAGAAGAAGTCTCTTGCACTTTAACTTCAACCTTGAACTAGCTTGGACATTGTGAGACTTCACCATTCTTTTGTGAGAACTATTTGACTATGTTACTAACTTGGTAAAGTCACTTGTAATTGCATAAGTAATCAATATTGGATTCTGCTCTCAGCAGGGAAGAAGGTAATCAGCTGATGGTCCCAAAAATAGACTAGTCAGTAGATATATTGTCTCATGAAATTGGTCATTATGTTCTATGAAGAGATTTCCCACGCATTTGATAGCAAGTATGTTTAGATGGGCCATTTTCTTATTACATTTTATCCTACTGGCAATATTATTCTGAGGGACAATTTGAGTAATAATACACTGTTATGGAACACAAGGATAGGTATATATTGGTTATATGAGTCTCAGACTGCCTCTTTTAGTCTAGTTTGATTACTTAAGTAATTGATGTTATCTTAAAATGGTTTCCAATAAGAGGTGATTTTTTGCTATAACTTAAGTAACTGAGTTACATTTTTAAGCACTATCATACTAAATTACAAGTGTAGTTTTTGCTGGAGTAGATTCATTTGGTTCATACAGATTGTTTTTAGACTTTAACTTGATTTCTGTTGCACAGGATTTGGATCCAGAGACTTCAACTATTGAATACTGCTGCACCACAGCAGGTAAATGCTAATCTTGTTCATCTCCTGTGTGGGTCAAGCTTTCTAGTAATCTCAATTATAGATGCCTATAAATTCTCGTTGTTTCTCTGTTTCCAAATCTTTTATATCTTTCCGAGTGGCTGGTGACATCCCTTTGTGTGTGGAAACATAAATGCAAGGATTGATATTTGATTTTGTGTTTTTACGTTAGATCACAATCTGGTAAAAGCTTTAATGAGAATTGATCAACTCTGATCCAACTGCAGACCGGTTGGTACTAGCCTTCTTATCAGAACATTTCTGCATGAGTCCAGTACCTTTTGGGAGACTATAAAGCGTTCGGAAGAAAAAGTTAAAAGGCAATTGAGCTTGTGAATATAATCTTTAATGATGATGGATTACTAGTTGGTAAAACAGAGCCTTAAATGATATTTCTGTGTTTGAGAGAAATTGTCCATAAATGATCTTGGTGATTGTGTTCATACCTTTAAGGATATTGACGTTTTTGAGGGAGATTGTTCATAAATGATGGTGATTGTGATATATTTCTTACATCCAGAATTCTAATGCTGTTATACATCTACAATATCAATGGTTGGATTTTTGATTGATTGGTTCTGATTTTTGACACTAGAATTGTTAATGATGTTTGTCTTATTTCTTCATTTCATATCTTTTATGAGCCACTTGTTCATTGTGTAAATACAATTGAATGGACAGAGAAGCTTGTAGAGGAACAGAGAAAGTTTGATGCCGTGATTGCTTTAGAGGTGCTCTCTCTATCCATCCATACATCTGCATATGCAATATTTTCTTTTGGCTGGGAATGCATGCGTGTGTCTATGCACACACACACAAGCAATACTCCTTTCTCGTATCGCCTTACACTCCACCTTCACATTCTACTGATAGGAGACCTTGGCGAAATGAACTTACAACTAATAGGCTGTATTTGCTGGGTAAACAGATGTAGATTTTCTTGGCTTTTGTCAAATGAACCAGATTTTAATTGTCTGATACACCAATGGGAAATGGAGAAAATTGAAACATGGGTTGAATGAACTTAGAACTACTAGCTCGTTATGACTTTTTGTGTTGTGCCTACGTGTGTGCCATGCTCATGTATATTTGATTCCTTATGTTTGAGAGCCCATAGGAGATACTGGTGCTGCATATCTACAATTTCAATTATTTTTACCCAAAAAGATAAGGCAAGAAACCTCCTGCAACATTAATAAGTTGTTTGCTGATAATTGACCATTAAAGTCCATAGAGATAACTAGCATTCTAAAAAGTTTTGGGAATTTTCAACTTGCTTTTTGTTCATGTTTTGCTCAAGTCTATTAGAAATGTTTATCACCTTACAGCAAATTTGCTTGTACATTGATAATTTTTTATTTAAGGTAATTGAGCACGTAGCAGATCCTGCTGAATTCTGCAAGTCTCTGGCAGCATTAAGTGTTCCTGGTGGAGCTACTGTGATTTCAACAATTATCTTTCTATGAGAGCATATGCAACTGCCATTGTTGCAGCAGAGTACATCCTCCATTGGGTATTATTCTCACTTGTTCTGTCAGTAGTATCTGTTCTTGATTTACATGTTGCTCGTATCCTGCCATTCAGTGTATTGTTAGCTTTTCTTTTTTTTTTTCTAAATCATACTTCAGAATGTTTTGTTAGTTCTTTAGACTCTAAACATGTTGATTATTTGTTTTGAATATAATGTTCTACCGAAATGCACTGCCAATCAAGATGCAGCCTTTATTAATGAATTTGCTTTCAGCTTCAAACTTGTTCATGTGCTATAATAGACCATTTTTAAGTTTGGTGATCTGATTTTATATTGTATGTTTGTACAGCTACCAAAAGGTGCGCATCAGTGGTCAAATTTCCTTACTCCTGAAGAGCTGATACTACAACGAGCTTCCATGGATGTAAGCTTCCTTTCCTTTTGGCTGCTATAATATGCTCTTGGGTTTGATCTTTTTTCCTGGCATTGATGATTGAGTTTATGATCATATGCAATGCAGCTGAAAGAGATGGCTGGATTTGTGTTCAACCTCCTTACAGGAAGATGGTATATGTCTGACGATATTAGTATAAACTTTGTTGCGTTTGGTACCAAAAATAGCCTACAATAGATGGCTATTATTACGTATTTGTAAGATTCACTGTAGAATGAAATTTTGGTCCCAAGTATGTGTTTCTACTCCGGAATTCATCTTCTTCGTCTTATAGTTTAATCAATATACACGATATTGTAGTACTTTTTATTTCCTAGAGTTCATTTATTCATTTATGTTGTTGCATTGCATGAGATGAGATGAATGAAATGAAAGAATTGTTCAACTTAATTTGCGAATGATAAAAAGTACTACTATTTTTTGGGTATTGTGTCCGTGTGAAATCTTCAAAAGGATAATTAATTAATTAATTAATTAAAAAAAGAAAAGAAAAGGAAATATCAAGGTTGAGCTTCCCGGGGATTTATCAAGGGTTTTTGACCAAAGTACTCCAAAAATATTTCTCGGTCAAAGTTCAAGATTTGTTATATTTGGGGCAAAAGAACCGTTCCATGGACTAAAATATTCTATCTAAAATCTAATCAGAGAAGAAAGATCAAAATTGAAGGTACGAATTTTGCATTTAAGGTCACCTACATTAGAAGAACGATGACAGACGTGAAGAAAACAGGCGATGACCCATTCTCTCTTTACATCAAATATGCCCAGTGTCACTGCTTTATGAAAAATCTAAATGTTAATGTTATTTTGTTGATTTAGGTTAGAAAATGATAGCACTAGGTTTAGAAACTATTTTAGGATAGTTTTATGCAATTAAAATTTAGTTTGTTTTTTATTTGACGTGCGAGTTTGAAAAGAATTTGGAAAATGTAGTTTCGAGGACAACGAACAGTGCCACTTCGACGAATTTCGTCGACGGAGCTTAAGGGAACAAATAAATTTTCTTGACGAAAATCATCGAAGGAGATCATTCATGCATTGTGCACCCTCGATAATTTTTGTCGAGGGCTTCATTTTTACCTTGTGCTTCCTTGATGATTTTCATCGAGAGAGATCCTTTTTTTTTTCCCATCACTCCCTCGACAAAAATCAATGAGGGAGACAATGCATGAACGATCTCCCTTGATGATTTCTGCGTTTTCGAATCTGTTTTTTGGCATTTCCTCCTTTGCCTCTTCATGCATTTCTCTTGCTTGTTTCTTGCATTTCTCTCACTATTTCTGTATTTCTCAGTTTCTTCTGCATGTTTTTGCCTGTTTTTTGCTTTTTTACGCTATTTTCCAATTTTGTTGCCTGTTTCACGCCTTCTCTGCCTGTTAAGCATTTTCCTGCCTGTTTCCTTCATTTTCTTGCTTGTTTCCTGTTTGTTTTGTCTGTTTTCCTCATGATTCCAATGTCTATATGCTCAGCTCGCTTGTGGAAGTTAGTTTTTACAGGTCTTTGTGTATGTGTCTGTGAATCAAGATTTAATAGTTATATTGTCATCATTAAAACGTAGACCATTGGATTGTTTGTATGTTCATGTCTAAATTTGCAAGAAAGTTTTCAAGTCGCTATGAAGATGGTAAGCAAACACATTTTTTTTTTCATTTTCAAGCTGCTTTGAAGCTGTAGCACAAAGTCATGGTGGTAAATTTTATTTTCAGAATTTTATTTTCTATGTTCATATTTTTATTTGAATTCTTTTCAAGTTTGGAATGTTGATGTTTATGTGACCTTTTAAAATGTGTGGTTTGAGTCTCCTGCATGATATGTGGTTCTATTTGATTTTATTGGCTATTTTCGATATGTAGACCTTGGATCTTCATTTCTTTATTTACTTGTGAATTCTAAATTGCAGAGCTATTTAGGAATTATCTGAAGCAAATAAAAGAGGAAACAAGCGGAAGACTACTGAGTGTTACATATAGACCTAATGGCACTACGAATAAATGGTGGTTTGCATTTGCCAAGAGGAAAATCATTAATATAATGGAGTGTTGCGTGTAGTTTATTATTAAATAATGATAAGCTGCCACAATATCTGTTACTTTTCATACATAAAAATATAAATTTGAGTTGGGGTTTATTTGTATGTTTTTGATCTCCAGCATTGCTGGTATTTTTTTTTTTTTTTAACTTTGAAGAGGCTTGTATTGATAATGAAACTTGGGGAGCAAACTGTGAAATTTCATTATACGTATTTTTTTATATTGTAAATTCATGTTACTGTTTCCTTTAGAAGTAAAAGAGGAAGAGAAAATGAAACATAAACAACTGAACCCTACTCATGTAATGCAAGCACTAGTTTTTAATGAATAGAACAGTGAGCTCACATGCTCTGTTTCCGTAAGCAGCGGAAGCTCAAAGCACGAAAAGAACTTTCGGGTGCACAACCGCCTCAGGGGAGCCATGGTCATCTTCATAGACTTGCGGAATAGGCTCCCATGTGATCTGGACATGCACACATGCATGTTTCGGCTTTCAAAATTCATGCTCTGTTCAATATTCAAAAACAAAGATAAGGTGTCTCACCTGATTATACAATTCGGGATAGCAATAAGTTTGCTCTCATAGGTGATTCACACGTCAGAGTGATGAAGTCGGTTCAGGCTTGTTTGGGATTTGCAAGCTTTGGTTTGAGCTTCAACAAGCTCACAAAGCTTTCTCTCTCAAGTCTCTCTTCCTCTCTCTTCTGGTTCTTGCTCTGGTTCACAACCAAGCACAACACCACTCAAGCTTGCTTCACCAAGCAATACTCAATTAAAGAAGAAGAAGCTCTCTCTGTTTCTCTAAACACAAAACAGATGCATCACATATGCTGTCAGTTCCAATTTTACACACACAAGCTTGCTTCTTAAGCCTTTGCATTTTGTATCAAATCCAATTTGATGACCAACTCTTTCTCCACCGACGCCACCTTACACGAATCAACCCACTTGCATTTACAACTCATCACATGAATTAAATGCAAAGAATGAGTCAAGGATGGTTGGTGGGAATTGATTACATTAATCAATCTTACACATTACAATAATACACATATACATTAATACATTATTAATATAATATATATACATTAGTCAAATTAACATATATATTCTTGTATTAATGAGAGAGAGAGAGAGAGACAATTACATATATATATATATATACATGTTACTTTAATATATATATATATATATTTATATATACACATATATTAATAAATATCTTACATATATACATATATATATATATATATCATTACTTTAACAAAATATATATTTTAGATATTTATTATTATATTAATATAATTAATATTTATATTTTATGATTACTTTAATCATATTAAAATATAATACTAATATATGAATATCATTGCATTCGTAAATCATATTTACGGTATTCTAAAATTAAATCGAAATATTTTTCACGCATACGTATGCTAGCGCATGAGAGCCAGGAAATATATTCTTTACAATAAAGAATCAAATTGCTACTTGATCAATATATCTACAATATCATTAACCACTTAATGATTATTGCATAGTAACAATAGCCATCATCATCAAGTAACCGACTATGTGTGTGACCCCCTAGATTTACTGTGAATTGGAGATGGTGATCACGAACTTTTTTCATATCACTTTAGTACAACTCTTTGTAACCAAAGTTCCCAATTATTATGCGCAACCTCTAGCAAGATGCCACAACCCCAGATACTAATGAATCCATATAGTCGTACGTTCATGTAATAAAATTCCTCTGCTGTCGACTCCCAATCGAGTACAGGTTATGAAATCGTCAAACACCTAACTCAATCATAGGAATAGGGTCTCGAATCACATATAGGAATCATGTATCCAAAAACACTTTTCTGGAAACACGTACTCTGGCCGGAGATTTTATTCCTATGTATGACATCCTTGCCTAAGATCTCAAGCTCTAATATTTGAGCCAGCAGATTCCATCTTGGTCATCATCTGTCTTCTTACATCTAAACACATTGCCAGCAAGCTTCTTTCACCAGACGTGGCTAGCCCGGTGCTATATACACAAGTGAACAATGTGCTTTAGTGCCGAGGGAAGCCGTGACATCTCAGGTCAAAGGACTAGTGGTACACTAGTACGACTGTATGATGTATCATTGACAGTGAATAATCACCCATGTGATTTGTCACGTTTGGTCACGTTTAGTAACACGTTCTCCAACGTATTACTCATGTTTATTCTCTTGTGACATGAGACTCATCATCCAACTATTAGCATCTAATACTAATCATTGACAGCATCGAACATGCTAGTCATGCAATGTCATACTCTCATATGACAATACCTTAATCGGGAACAGATTCGGATATATTTAAATCAGACTCTGTACTCATTTCTACAACTCTTTGCAGATAGAGTCCTGACGTCATAATACATCACCAGATCTCATTCTACATTTTTATATATGATATATATACCTAATTGAATATGCAAAATGATATAATAGTCATTTTATTAATCGTAAACTAATTGACAATTAATTACAAAGTTATATATACATAAGGATGATATCCCTAAACCGTATGATACAATTGGTTCTAGAGCATATCTCTAACATTTAATTGGCTTAAATAGATTGAAACTGTACGTAGTCTTTATCTTCTTCAAGGTCTTTTGTTTGTCCTACAACATAGATGGAAGAGTTGGTCCAGCAGTCGCAAGTTTCCAACTTGTAGACATCGTTAATCACCTAATTAATCAAAACCCCACAAATAAGAGCAAGCAAGAAATGTTATATATGTATATATAATCTATACCTGAGGTATTCATATTTTCAAACGGTTTAGAGCTCATATTTTAGGCCTCAGTGCTCTCCTCTCAGCCAATCCGTAGCCACCATCAGAGATTGTTTCAATGTAAATTAAGTTGTTTAGGTCTGCGACTGCATGCATGGAGTTAGAGATATGAATTGTGATTGCTAATGGACATTTGATTTGTAGCAAACTGAAGAATAGGATTTATGTGGCCTTGGGACGGATAAGGAAGGATTAGAACATTGGCTTTGTAGAGAGAATATGGGAATTCACTTCATCCTTTCATAGTAGAGTAACAGTAACCGTACATAGTTTATTATTATTGTCTAATTCTTCTGGAACAAGAAAGGAAAGATCTATAAATAAATCAACTAAGAATCATAGTAAAACAAATAAAATAAATAGACAAATATGAATAGAAATCGAAAATATCTTAGAATTGGGGATTTTAACAAAGAAGGCAACTTGGACAGGACAGAACTTCGAACAAGAAATGAAACTAATGTACGTCTGTCATTGTATCTTTACCATAAAATAGAAATAATTTTTTCTTTTGTACAGTTTTCAGTCACCTATATAGAACAAATCGATTCATGATTTAAAGGGGATGCTATTGCTATGAATCTATGATCTATCATGCCAAGAAAAGTGATAGTGTAGTGTAGTGCGCTATTCACTCTATTTCTAGAGGATTATTGTCCACGTTGCAGAACTGAACTGAAGATGGCATGCTCTTCTTTTAGGGCTTTTCCTCGTCATGAATCTACCAAGTACGGACTACCAATTCCGAAAATTTATCACCCGAGGTGAGGTATGTGATTAAATTTGGAATACAAGTTTTTAGTCTTGTTTTAAATCATGGCCCTGCAAAAACGAATTCAGTTTTTAAGGTGTTCTAGTCTAATCCTAGTAATGTTTCTATGGGTTGAATTCAATCTGTACATAGTGCAAGCAATCAGATTTACATATGGACACTCAGCACATTAAGTTTTTCATAAACAAGTCTCCTCACAATGCATACTACTTATTACAATGAGAATATATTTATGGTTCGCTCACACTATATGTATATGATTATAAATACCAAATTGTTGCATTCCAAGCTCCCTGAACTTCAGTACTTGTAATCCAAGCACTCCAGTTTGGAGCTCAAGAGACTGAAACTGGATTAAATAGCGTCATGATCATGATCAATGGCAAACAGAGCGAAGAGAATACATGAAATCCTTTTGCATTATGACATAAAGAAAAAAAGAATAAAATTCATTGAAATCTGATTTGCACCAACCTGTCGTTGTAGAGCCACCCAATGTAATATAATTATTCTGGATACAAATCAACAATTTGAATTAGGGCAATTAACGAATCTTATAAAGAGAACTTGGTAAAATATGATGCATACCCCTTTTCTATTATACAGTCAATTCTTAGCGGCAGTAATTTCGTTGATCTTCCTGCCGGACTAGCTTCTTCCTTCTGAATTTTTTCCTGTAAAGAAAAAGAAATTCACCCTCCTTTCGGAATCCTGGTACTATGTCTCTGTTTTGGTAAAATTCTAAAGAACTGCAAGCAAGTTATACTAGACTACCTGTTCATGGAAGAATTTCTGCAGGGTGTTGTTAAGGTTACCCATCCATTGTTTTTTACCTTCTAGATTCATTTTGCTGAGCTTGGGTGTCACTGTGTTAACGTGTCAACTTCCACATTAAGCAACATTGATATGTTAGCCTAATTTAAACCTCCAACGGTTAATTTGACATTAGCCAAATTTAAACCTCTAACAACTATATTTTATTTAATGAGTTTTTAAACAATTATATTCTTCATCTATAAAAACTCATATTTGTATATTTAAAAATATGCAATTAGAGCTTCTCTTTCCAGTTTTTCTTAAATTGCATTAAGCAGTTATAAGTGTTCTTACAATTCTTATATTGATTTATTAGTTTTTTTTACAACTTGGTCTCCGCAACCAAAGGTCTTCATTTTCGGACATTCAACTATCTTTACTGTCTCCAGAGCTGGAAATTCAATTGGACATCGCCCTGGGAAAAAAACAAGTGAGCCTGTCTAGACCTTTAAGTTCCATGGAGTACAAACTGAGAAACACAATCCTTTCAGCTTATTCTTCTTCCTCAATCATGACAATTTCTTACATCGCTGAACACCATGATACATTCAGTTTTTTGAGCAGCACCAAGCTTTTGGCAATGGAGGTTGTGAAGAGGTTTACTAATATATCACAGCTCTCAACATTTATAGCAGTCAGATTTTCCAAACCTTTGGTGTGACATTTTTTCCACAGAACTATCTCCTTTTCCTGCTGGTCTTCTTTCTTCCCAAAAATCTCCACTAAATTATGGCAACCACTTACCTCGATTTTTTCCAAGGAAATAAGATTCTGTATTAGAGCTTGTGGAAATATTTTTCTTAACATGTTACAATTCCACAATCCTATGCTCTTTAGGCTGTGGAGGCATAGGAATCGAATGCTATTCCTTCGAATGAGGAAAGAAACTGGGATTCTTCATTCACAATCTCAAGCCCTTCAAGATCAAACACACGTATCACTGATGTACAGTTTTGTATGGAGATTTCTTTTAGATATTGTAATCTCTGTAGCAAATGAGACGGGACATGTGAAATGCTGGCACACACTTAGTCACAGTTAATTCTTTTAGTTTACTGAAGGCCTCAGCAGGGAGCAAACCATGACATATTTCAACAAAGTTATGATTATTATAGATACGCAATTCATCCAAGTTGGGGAAAGTTACATGCGGTGAGGATTTTGATGTGCCAATGAGATATTTTACCGTATAGCAGCATCTGACAGTTAAATCTTTCAAATCTGTGAACCTTTCACTGACTAGATCACCAATGGTACTTTCTGTAGCAACTATATTATTCAGGATTAGATGCTCACTCTTTAACAAATCTTTAACTCTCCAATTACAGACAGGTCACCCAATTTGCAGTGACTAAGGCACAATGTTCTGAGGTTGGCAAGTAAAGAAAGTGAACGAGGCAATAACAAGAGTTGGATGTAACTCAAGCCTAGAACTTTCAGATCTGTCATTCCTTGAAAGAAATTGTTAGGAATTACAAATGCAGAATTTTGCTGCAGCAATAAAGCTTGCAGCTTTGGGCATTCCAACCCATTATAAGGTAGCTTGTGAATATCATTAAACATGAGATTCCTGTGAGATCTTCATATGTGTTTCTGCTTGGCCAACCTTGTAGTCTAATTCCAGTGTTTACCATGAAAATGTTATTTATGTTTAGAAGCTGTTGCTATTGCAAAATCACTAAAAACGTCGTGCATTTTAACAAAACCTCTCGTGTCACCCATTAACAAAAAAGAAGAGGCAAGGGTACTTACAACAGCATGTGCTCTGTTTTGTAGCTTCCTCCACCGTATCCACATTTTGAAACCAACTCAGACCGATTCCGTATCTCGCCAACACTTCAACTGGAATTTTGAAATCCTATGGAAATAAGCAGCAGAATAAGAAGAGTGATTTCTCCTGTTGGCTTTCTAGATAATTGTAGCTCAGCTCCAGACTTGCAATTACGTTTTTATGCATTCCTTTGATGTATGTTGGGTTGGACTTATTAAGCTGTTGTTCTGTGTCTTTCCACACAAGCTTGCCCTTGTTCTTCAATGCTCTTCCTACAGTCAGAATTGCAATTGGCAACCCACCGCACCTTTCAGCTACCTTTTTTGCAATGGGATTTATCTCAGAATCATCATCAAATTGATCGCAACCACTTTGAAAAAGGCCCAAGATTCTCACTTCGATAAAGTGCTAATTTCAAAAGGTTTAGCATCCATTTGATGGTAGACGTCTTTGATTCGAGAGGTTAGCACAATCTTACGGCCTCTCTAATTTTTGTCAGGGAAATTAACGCCGACTTCCCTAAGGATCAGATCAGTGAGGATGCATATAACATCCACTATATCATATATTATATTTATAGGGATAAATGTATAATTTTAAAAACAATAAGTATTTTTTTTTAATAATTTATATATATGGACAATAATATTAAGAGTGATATATATGAGGGACCTGATTGATTTTTTTTATTAGGTCAACAAAACTTACGTATAAATTCACCTTTTTATTCTAACCTAACCATCTTCTTCACAAATTAAGAGATAGATAAAGTGAAATTTAAGAGAATCTTTACCGTTTAAAACGTTAGTATTATTGAATAAATTAAATTGATATAAATATGATGTTTAGAAATAGAAAATTTGTGGTAAATTATATATATTTTATGATTTTTTTATTCAAAATGTATTTATTTTTATGAATTTCTTCAATTTCTTTTTAGATCTTAAAAATACAGTTAATAAAGAGTCTATAAAATTTCATTTGGTAAAAATCAGCCAAGAAATCAATTTATTATGAATTTTGGAAAATAATTATTAAAACTTGAAAAATATGAATTTCTGCACTAGATCTATAATAAAATATTCGTTTGACCAAATTTAACATTTTCAAAAATTTTAAAATTTTACACAATGACTTATACATGTATGTACTATTTGTGTTTAAAATTTGGGAATTTTTCGTTGAGTATTAAAATAGTTATGAATTTTTGAAATGGCGAAACTTGATATTGAAAGTTTTTAGACAGTGGGTATATTTTCGCAATTTAAATTTATTTGAAAATGTTGGGGGCATTTGATTGATCTGGAAATTTTATATATGTTATATAAATATGTCCATAAGGTTACTACAAAATTTTAGCTTGATCGGACGGTTGATTTAAGAGATAAAAATTTAGGAATGCATACTATTCAGTTAGGAAACGAATTTGTTGAAGTTGAAAGGAATGTATTTAGATCTTTATAACATGCCAATAGGGACATGATTAAAATATAAAACTTCTAATAATGAAAGTTTCATGTGCCTTAAGGAATTTAGTTTACTGATTTAAGGATTTGGAATATGTAGATAGTTATGAGAAATAATTAGATTAAGTTAATCGAGTTATATTCTTATTATGTATAGGTCTTTTGGAAGGTGAACGTTAGGAACATTTATTGATTTAATTGCTTGGATAGAGGTAAGTAATTTCATTCATAATGTGGGTTTATTTTGTTGTAATGAATTATGATTTTTTTAAAATTATAATTCTTTTATTAAATGATTATAAAATATTTGTTACATGATATACAAATTTTATTATGTGTTTTTACTAAATGGTTTTATAAGAAGGATAATGAATTGCAAAATATGTTGAACGTTTTTATAAGAAAATATATGCAAGCCAATATATTATGCAATAATTGTTATGCACTATTTAGAAAGGAAAAGTTTTAGCTCATCTGTCTGTAGTTTATTGAATATGATTCTGATCGACAATATTTATACATGTATATGAATGTAATTAAACCAGTTGGTATACCAAACAATTATACACAATGTATGTGCTTATATGATATGGCCGGGTCACCGGAAGTACAGGTGTCAAATATATGATATGGTCGGGTCACCGGGAGTACAGACGTCAATATATGAAATAGCCGAGTCACCGGGAGTATAGGTGACACTACGTGACGTGAGCAAATTATTTTACTGATTTTTAAATATGAGTTAATATGTGAAAAAAAAAATGATTATGCTTTTATGAATAAGCATTTATATGATATAATGTTTTGAATTTATATATGTTTAAAGATATCTTATGAACTACTGCTTGTGAAATAATAATGGTTTTGAAATGTTGAATGTGAAATTTTTGAAAATGAGCTTGCACATATTATATATATACTTTTGAAAAACCATTACGAGAAGGTAAATCATTAATTATTATGAATGTTATTACTTACTGAGCTGACGATTCACCCCACGTCATTTATTTTTTTTACAGAATGAGTTCCTTAGATTGATAAGTGTTTAGCAAAAGTGAAGAACTTTGTAAGGTTTATTCTTATGTTTTGATAGAGGATTTCAATTTGTAATGAATTTTGTAAATTTTCTTTGAGTAACATTAAAAATGTTGAGACTCTTAAAGTTTAATTATTTTGGGGAATTGAATTTGTATTAGACCTACATTATTTAAATAAAAATTGAGGTATTTCAATTAAGTTAATTATGATGAGAAATTGAGATTTAAATTGTATAAGAGAGTGACACCTTAATTTGACATAAGTTTCATATGTCAAATTTGGGGCGTTACAATGCAAAATAACAGCAGAAATATAACACACAAATTTGAAAAAAAAGTTTAGCCAACTCTGTCTACGTCTTTGAATCTATTGCAGATCGCTTTACTGAAAGAAGAAAATTACATAAGTGTTTGCTAACACTTACAACTCACAATCTATATTCCAATTACACCCAAGAATATTTCACCATTGAAAAGTTCTTTTTCAAACTCTTCACTCAAGCTTGTTTCTCAAACTCTTTCAAAACTCACTTAACTTAAAACTCAATTGTTTTTTGGGATAATTTTCAAATGAGAGGGAGAGGGGTTTATATAGCCTCTAAAAGGCTTAGTTGGTGAAGGAGTTAGTGGAGAGAGGTAGGTGGAAGAGGTAAGTGGGATGGGTAGGTGAGAAAGGTAAGTGGGAGGGGTAGGTGAACACTACCTACCTTTCTTCTTTCTTTACAATTTTCCCCGCAAGGAATAATACCAATTCAATTGGTTCCCATAAATCGTCAATATGATAAGGATCCACTTCTCCACCTTGATTCTTGCCCATAAAAATCGAGCTCTTGTTGACAAGGTTCTGGCAGAAAGTGATTGACCTGTTAACATGTTTCAGCTTAGGAATATGCCTGACATCTTTTAGCTCCCAAATAGACCCTTTCAACTTAATCTTCACTACACCTTTACCAATAATGGTGCAAGGTTGATTATCACCAAGGTATACATTTCCAAGGTTTCCGAAGACATACCTCTCAAAGAAATCTTTCTGCGAAGTAGCGTGGAATGATGCTCTAGAGTCTAACACCCAAGACTCCTCTTTGCTCTCCAAAGAGCATATCAACGCATCATCTCCTCTTAAGGTGAAAGTGACATTCGCCTCTGCCTTCGCATTATGATCCTTTAGTGCACTCTTGCACTGGTTTTTATAGTGCCAGGTCTTCCCGCAGTTCCAACACTCGACAGCTTTCGAGATATGAGAATTATTGGGATTCCTGGATTTCGACCTCCAATCCTTACCTCGATAGTTCGATCTACTGTGTCTATTTCCTCTGGTTGAATTTCTTCCTCTTGACTGTATTTGCAAAACTGAAGACGTTGATGATTCACCTGACTCTCTCTGTCAGATTTCTTCACTGAGAACCAGATCACGAACATCATCAAATTTCAACTTATTGCTTCCCGACGAGCTACTTACAGCTGTGACAGTAGCATTCCAACTTTCTAGTAGAGAAGACAAAAGTATCAATGCTCGTACTTCTTCATCAAATTCAATCCCAACTGAACTCAACTGAGTTGTGACTATATTGAGTTCATTGAGATGTTGAGCTATTGATGCGCCTTCCGTCATCCGCAAATTGAATAATTGCCTCATCAAGTGCATTTTGTTAGAGGCTGATGGCTTCTCATACATTCTGGAGAAAGCCGCCATAAGCCCCGTCGTGGTCTTTTCCTTTGCTATGTTAAAAGTAACATTGCGGATAACGTCAATCAGATAACTTTGAAGGCTTGTTTGTCAAGAAGAGTCCAGTCTTCTTCATTCATACCCTCTGACTTATTTTCTGAAAAAGGTTGATACATCTTTTTCTAGTACAAATGATCCTCTATCTACATCTTCCAAAAGCCAAAGTCCGAATAATCAAACTTTTCAATTTTCACCTTCACTTTGTCTGCAACCATCGCTCCCACTCGAATCTAACTTCCTTTGGATTGATTCTGATTATCTTTGTGAACCACCGTCTATTAGAACACACTGTGGATAAATCTGTATCGCTGACAAAATTTTACTATTCACAAAACTCACTATTCATATGAATAATACTTTCGCATAAAACTGATAGAATTCGTCACCAAACACTTTGATACTAGTTGTTGGGGAAATTAAAGTCGACTTCCCTGAAGATCATATCAAGAATGCAAAATAAAAGCGAAAATATAACACACACAAATTTAATAATGGAGTTCGGCCAACTCTACTTACGCCTTCAGATCTACTGCAGATCGGTTTATTGAAAGAAGAAAATTACACAAGTGTTTACTAACACTTACAACTCACAAACGACATTCCAATTACACCCAAGAATTTTTATCCTTAAAAAATTCTATTACAAGCTCTTCACTCTAGCTTGTTTCTCAACCTCTTTCAAAACTCATTTAACTTAAAACTCACTTGTTTTTGGGATGATTTCAAATAAGAGAATGGGGGGTTTATATAGCCTCTAAAAGGCTTGGTTGGTAAAAAGAGTTAGTAGAGAGAGATAAGTAGGAGGAGTAGGTGGGAGAAGTAAGTGAGAGGGATAGGTGAGCACTACCTACCTTTCTTTTTTCTTGACAATTTTTCCGGCAAGGAATACCAATTGTATCCAATTCAAGTGGTTCCCATAAATCGTCAATATGATAAGGATCCGCTTCTCCACCTTGATTCTTGCCCACAAAAATCGAGCTCTTGCTGACAAGGTTCTGGCAGAAAGTGACTGACCTGTTCACATGTTAGCAATTTCCTCCAGAATCAACTCATTACTCGGGTTCCGGGATGCAACCGCCATAGCCACTTCATCAAAGAGATTGTCTTCTTTTGCTCGTTGGCCAATTTCCTTCACTAACGTTGTCTTACCCACACCCCCATCCCACATATTCCAATTATGCTGACATTTTCATCATTCAGGGACTCCATTATTTGCTTCATGATCAACTTTCTCGATTCAAAGTTGCTGAAAATTCCCAGAGATGAAGAAATAATACCAGGTGGAGAAGCAGGACCAGAAAATTCTCGAATTTTCCCACTTCTTGGAGCTCTGAAATCAGCATAGTCTTCTTCTGTGCCTCCTTGCTAAATTTGTAGCGAGAGCGGAGATTTATGCACCACCCTAGGACGCATTTCTTGTTTGTTTTGACTTGGTCTTCCAAAACTTTTCAGCTTCGGCAGTGATATTATCTACTTCTTCTATCCATCTTCGAATATCAGCTGCAATAGTTTCTCCATATCTTTTTGCAGCATCAATTTTTCCTTGCGCTTTTTCTCTTATGTCTGCGAGTTTCTTAGATTGTTTGGTTAATGCTTCGATTTTGTCATTATTACACAAGTAACCTAACCGACGGCTTACTGTCCTCTCGAAAATATTCCCCGCAATACTCCCGATAATTGAAGAAACAATTTCCATGAACAAGTTCTTATTTCTTTAATTCTGAGTGATCAAGGAATGATAGGAATTTCATAAGGAGATTGAATTTAGAATGAGTGAATTTTGCAGTATAGGGGGAAAGAAATTAATTAAAAGCATGGCTACAGCACGCCCAGTCCAAATAGCACAATATTTTTTTTTTTTATATATTATTAAATATAACTATTTACAGATCGTAAATTAATTTTTTTTGAAAGCTACTCAATATTATATATATATATATATATATAAATATTTATAGCGTATGTTTTATGTGTGATTAAATATAAAAACAAACTCATAGCATTCTCTTAACCATGTTTCCCCTTCTCTTTAAATTTCAAGTGGCAGCACCAGAACTGTCCTCTACATCATTAACCCTACAACTAGAGCTACATTAGACATCGATCAATTTTTTCCTTAAATTATAAACAACTTGATTAGACATCGATCTTATCACTTCGGTATATAGTTTTCAAGAAGGAAGGAAATAAATAAATATTATGTACGGGGCTGCCTTTATAATTTGACCCAATCAATCAAGAGAAAGCGTTCTTTTTTTTTTTCATAATTGTCAGTTCTTTTTTATTATCATTAATTCCTCTGTTTAAGATAATTTTATCATCCTTAGAAAGTAGCAGGCTAATCGCTGCCATAAATTTCCTTCCATATTAAAAATAAGTGCAAGTGGATGATTGATGTCCATGAATTAAATGTCAGTTTGTCAAAGCAAAGCCAGTGCTGTCACTGTTTTTTCTAGGTTTTCAACTCTGCAATTTCAAGTGTTTTCAATTCAATATATGGTTCTTATTGTAGGTACATTACTTTTTTCAATTTACAAATTAACACCTTTGACTTCAAGATGGATATGGAATCTAAAATAGTCCCAGATCACATATAGATGCCATCATACATGCTACACACAAATTACCTAAATTTTCAATTTTTTTTTACCGTGCAATATACACAGACATTTACCTCCGAATTAAAATAAATTAATTATTTAAAATAATTTTATAATTATATATATATATAAGACTGCCACTGCATCTGTATGGAAGAGCTGTAAGAGATGGGAACGAAGTTGTCAAAGAAAGATGGAGCTTCATAGTCATCCAAATCACATGAAAAACGCAGCAGCCAGATTAAAACAACGGAAGAAGAAGAAGCACCGGTTTGTGATCGTGAAGCTAAGAAAAATTCTGTACTACAATTTAAGCTCCCCAATAACTATGGTGCCATTATTGAAGATGCAGACTCACCAATCGACATGTCTTCCATTGGCAAGCTGTATTATCAGCTCTGTGCTGGAGTTTTCTTAAACCAAAATAAAAAGGCAAGTTCATCATCTACTGTTCGCCCTTTTAGATTAATACATATATATTTGAAGTAATTTATTTAATTTTTCCCCAAAACAACATTAATTGTTTAGCTTGAAATAGTGGACTATATATTGCTTAAGACAGTATTTTATTAAGTGTGGACTTGGGCATGCATCTGAAATTTTTTATTTTATATTATAAATAATCAGTCAGTTAATAGTATTACCATCATATATGATTACAAATGCACTAGTGTTGGGTTGAAAGGGATTCTGGCAGCAACCGCTTCACGTTGTTTGCAAGGGATATGTCGATCGCTTGGATAGACGACGGCCGTTACTGGAAATGGACTCCAGTGAAAGAGAGAAGATTATATTTATCAATAATCAAGAAATTAATCGATTAGATTAATTAAGGACATGGGATTGGATTAGACTGAAAAAGGTGAGTAAGAACTGCTTGGATATTTAATAGATATTTTAGTTATTACGTGTTTTTAAAATTAATTAAAAGCACCGTTACAACACGCACAGTTCAAAGTTCAAACCATACCCCAATTAAGTTATATTAATCGAAATTGTACGTTGTGAATTGCAATTGCACGCAGTGATGTGATGGTGGATGCCGCTGAACTAATTGACGTATGTTGGCTGGAGGTACGAGCAAAATTTGATACCAAGAAACTCTCTCCAGGAATAACATACGAAGTTGCATTTGTCATTTTTAATTTTTATTCTTCAACAGTTATAGAATTCGGCTTTTTTTTTACAAAATATGGAGCACAATTAAAAATATTAGTTTAAAAATCATACTTCTTATAATATTAACAATTTATTTATTAAGCTTATGGAATATTAACAATTTAGTTTAGGAATCAAAATCGGTTTATTTAGATCCAGTTCGATTTTAAAAATAAAAAAATCGATTTATTTTGGTTCAGTTTCGATTTTTTATCGAACCGATGAACCTAATTTTTTATCTAACCCAACCTAAGTTCGACCCGATCCAACTCAGAAAAATAAAAGAACAAAACTTAATCCCTTTCATAATCTTGACTGCCGGCTGCTGCTACTATCAATATCTTCCATTTTCTTCCATTTTCTTATCTACTTATCAATTTCTTCCTCTCTTGCGCCCTCGAATCTTCTCTTGTCTGTCAATTTCTTCAAATTTCTACTTTGAAATGGTGTGTGGCGACGACGAATCTCTCAAATTTTCAATTTTAAAGCTAATCGAATTCGAATGTTTGTTTGAAGAGTGAAGAATGATTAGTTTGTGTTTCTGTATAGTTTTATTTTTCTTGTGGATTTTTCATCTAGGTATGGTTAATTTGATTGTTTTATGTTGTTCTGTGGGAGTCTTGCACGTTGAAGAAATAGAGAGTTATGTCTATTTTTTTCTATGGGTTTTGTTAAAGGATTAATATGTTGCGACTGGGAAAATTTGGATTTCGATTGGTCATTATTACCGTTAAGGTTAAGGTGTTTTTGAGTTCTTATGGATTTTATGTTTGCTTTGGAATTGAGAAGTAACTTCTATTTACAGAGGTGAAAAGAATTCTTCTTTGCCTTCATCGATGGCTTTTCCTTCTATAGCATCTCCATTTTTAAAGCCTTCATCTTGAGAAATTTCCAGGTTTCGCAAATGTTCAACTATCATTTCCCAGCTATTAGTATCTCCCACACTCTTTTCACCTTTAACTTCAACTTTTGTTCAATTCTCACCATCTAAGAAATTAGTGGACTCATGTAAATTCGATCTACCCTTTGCATGCAATTGAGTAAATTGAAGTTTTTTTTTCATGATCCCTTTGTGCATGTAACTCAGCTTCCTTCGTCATTTTCTCAATTTTAGATTCTGATAGTTTTTGAGATGCATGGAAGCTGATAAGCCGTTTTTTGTCAGCGGACTTGTTCTTCTTGCTAACAGACTTGTCCTTGAGATAAGCAGTGATGTCCTCGGTAGAAACAGTGACAATACCATTGACATCAATGTCAAACGTACCTCAATCTGAGGCATGCTTCCAGGAGCTTAAGGAATACCTACAAATTTAAAACTTACAAGGCACTATCAAATGCGATTTCAAGCTCACCTATAAATACACTAATATCAATATGAGTTTGGCTGTTATTACTACTGCTGAGCATACTTGCAAGGAAAAGCGACGCTAGTCAGGATGAACATCGTAACCATACAGAGACACCCTTGATACTATTACATTGATATAAAAAATAGAATTATCATTCATGACTATTCTTCGTAGGAATTGTTGTCTTCTGATTGATCAACCTATTGAAAATACCACTAAGTGTCTCAATACCAAGTGAAAGAGGTGTAACATTTAATGGAAGCAACTCTTTGGCATCACCATGGAGAATTTTTTGTTGCTTAGGTACAGCAGTCGTGCCTCCAATGAGAAGAACCTTATCAACAAAATTGATGGCAATTTTTGCATCCTTCAAACAGTCCATGCAAGGCTAGTGATTCATCAAAGTTTCAAATTTAGCAAGAGAAAGAGTACTTCAAAGAGAAGTTTTACCTCCTTAAGAGAATAAAAATTTTAAAATTGTGTAATTATCATAAAAAGTACTAATAAATAATTGCCATTAGTCTTATTTACAAATTTCAAAGAGAACTAGCACTCTTCATCAAAAGAGCACAAGGAGACCTCATAAGCTAGTCTAATAGACAACACTACAAAAAACTATTCCAGTGTATATGATTAATTGCAATGCTAGAAACGTCCTTAAATCTCAATGTAAGCATTTGCATGAAAAATCCTTTGTTGCTAAACAAATTCCCATTTCACATCGAAATGTCTTAAATCTCCACAAGAAAATAACATTGTTATAATGAGGAAGAAGGACTTGATTTCATAGAGAAAGGAGAACAAGATTTCAGAGAGAATCTGAAGTTGGGGGTGAGTGATTAATGAGAACATACATAAGGAAACATAAACTAACTTGGGTTTGGGTTTGAAGGGATGATTTGTTTAAGAAAGAAATGCCATTTATGTCACAATTGCGTTGTAATTTTTAAGTTGAAACAAAACAATTGCTTTGTCATATTTTATGACTGTTAGTGTTAAACCTGCTTGGGCAACTTCTAATCTTGGGTAATAGTTGGAAAAGTTTGGAAAACCCTTTTAGGTACGGCGTGTTTGGCTGGTTTCATTTTGAGTTTTTGTTTGTGTAGCGTGATTAGGAATGAAGATTTCCTCTTCAGTATATTGGCAGCAGCGCAACATGCTTAGTGCAGTACCTCTGATATCATATGCAATGCCTCATCCTGCAAGCAACCATAAACACATAAAACTCCACAAATTGTCTTAAAAGTTTGGCAAAATGATTCACTTCACTATAAATCCAAACTCAATAACAAAAGTGATTGGAATGTCACATAGAAATTCCAAATGTTCTATTTTCTCCATGTATTTTATAGTCATTTCATTTGAATATTATATGGATTGATGTCCTCTTGATGATTCTTTGAAACTCCTACAACAATGGTAATTGGTCGTTTTCCTTGACTAAAGCTTTAAGTTAAGTAGGAAGATCTTCTGTCTTAAAGGTAAAGATGCCAATAGTTCCATTAGCCCCTGTCACTGACACATGTTTCCGTAATTACTTCTTAAAATCCAAGTAAAGGATATACACCTTAGATTGAATTCACCAAATCTGATCGGGGGTCATTATCTGCAGCTTCCTGCTGTTTATGGGATCCATTCCACAATATGGCTCGCTTGCAGGGAAAATGAATAGAGGTTGTGCTTGCACCTTAACTGCAAGGAGTAGTCGGGGCTCCTTAGTTGGAAGAAGTAGCTGCTATGATACATATAATTGAGTGTTAATATAATACTAATTAGCAGTTTGATACATATTACTTAGAATTAAAGAGAAATAAGAAATAAAAGAAAATGAAAATGAAAGAGAGAAATAAAGAACACAACAAGTCAAAGCAAAAAGAATACTTAAATTCCTACATAATTTTGAATTTCCTTTCTTAATATTGAGAAACATATAATAGAAAAAAAATTCTTTTATGTATACTTATGTATACTTTTCTAAGTTTTGTTGCTATAGTGGGCTTTACACAATCCTTCAGATCATATAGACATCCATTCAACACAACATAGGCCATCCAAAGAATTCTTATTGAAATCCAATATTTTTAAAATGAGTTGAAGGAGAAGAAGCAAAATTTGATAATATTTTATTTGTGTCAAATTTTAAGTTTTAGTTTTATGTTTAGTATCTTGAGTTTCATGTTCATTTTTAAAGACGTTTAAATTATCACATTGGATTTTTCAAGTTTTGCATTGGTTTTTCAAGTTCCAGATAAAGTTATTAATGGACAAACATATTTCACGACATTGTTACGTACACTCCAACTAGATAAATTTTATTTTTTCTGTTGAATATACCGAGTTGTTCAATGCTCGTCTAAGAACTTGACCCAGTAAAAATAAGCGTAAACACTCGCTTTAATTATCGAACCAACAAATCCTATATTCGTCATCATCTAAAAGTGGATATGAACAATGTATAACTAAACGGACATGGTTAGTTTAACGGAACTGGCTTTTTTAACGAGTAGGAGTAGAGGGTTTACCTTAACTGGAAGGAATAGTTGGGGGTCCTTAGTTGGAAGAAGTAGCTGTTGTGATACATATATTTGAGTGTTAATATAATGCTCATTAGAAATTCGAATCACAAGAAATTTTTTGATACATATTGCTAAGAATTGAAGAGAAACATGAAATAAAAGAAAATGAAATTGAAAGAGAGAAATAAAGAACACAAAAGCTAAAGAAAAAAGAATACCCCAATTCTTACATAATTTTGAATTTCATTCCTAAAGTAACAAATAGCCGACATAAATGATGTATTATATCAACCTATATTGTTTAAAATTCAATCATTGAAGGTGCATATTTCTTAATATTAAGAAACATTTAATAGAAAAAAAAAATCTTTTATGTATACTTATGTATAGTTTCCTTGGTTCTGTTGCTACAGTAGGTTTATGCAATCGATAGGATCATATAGATATCTTTTTATGCATAATCACCTTTTGAGTCTCCTACAGAGTGTGAAGTACTGAAGAAAATGGTGCTGTGTCGGTTAGAAATAACCTAACGGCAGTCAATAGAACTCTTTCTTGAGATTCTAAAAATCATTTTATGTATACTTATGTATACTTTCCTTGGTTCTGTTGCTACAATGGGTTTATACAATCGATAGGATCATATAGATATCCTTTTATGCATAATCACCTTTTGAGTCTCTTACAGAGTGTGAAGTACTGGAGAGAAGGGTACTGCGTCAGTTAGAAATAACCCAACGGCAGCCAATCGAGCTCTTTCTCTAGATTCTAGAAATCCGAAAAAGTCTATAAGAAAATAACTTCGTTATAATGAGGAAGCAGGACATGATTTCAAAGAGAAAGGATAACAAGATTTAAGAGAGAATCTAAAGTTGGGGGCGAGTTTTTAATGAGAACGTACATAAGAAAACATAAACTAACTTGGGCTTGGGTTTGAAGGGTAGATTTGTTTAATAAAGAAATGTTATTTATGTCACGATTGCATTGTAATTTTTAAGTTGAAACAAAACAGTTGCTTTGTCATATTTTATGACTGGTAGTGTTAAACCTGCCTCAGTACCTTCTATTCTTGGGTAATAGTTGGGCAAGTTTAGAAAACCCTTTTAGATACGGCGTGTTACACTGGTTTCATTGAGTTTTTGTTTGTGTAGCATGATTAGGAATGAAGATTTCCTCTTCAGTACATTGGCAGCAGCACAGCATGCTCAGTGCAGTACCTCTAATATCAGATGCAATGCCTCATCATGCAAGCAACTACAAACACATACAACTAGACAAATTCTCTTAAAAGTTCGGCAAAATGATTCACTTCACTTAGTGGAGAAGAAGCAAAATTTATAATATTTTATTTGTGTCAAATTTTAAGTTATAGTTTCATGTTTAGTGTCTTGAGTTTCATGTTCATTTTAAAGACATTTCAAGTATCACGTTGGATTTTTCAGGTTTTACATTGGTTTTTCAAGTTCCAAATAAAGTTATCAACAGACAAACATATTTCACAACATTGTTGCGTACACTCCAACTAGATAAATTTTATTTTTTCTGTTGAATATACCAAGTTGTTCAATGCTCGTCTAAGAACTTGACCCAGTAAAAATAAGCATAAACTCTCGCCTTAATTATCAAACCAACAGATCCCATATTTGCCATCAGCTAAAAGTGGATATGAACAATACATAAATAAATGGACATGGTTAGTTTAACAGAACTGGCTTTTTTAACGGGTAGGAGTAGAGGGTTCACCTTAACTAGAAGGAGTAGTCGGGGGTCCTTAGCTAGAAGAAGTAACTGTTGTGATACATATATTTGAGTGTTAATATAATGCTCATTAGAAATTCGAATCACGCAAAATTTTTTGATACATATTGCTTAGAATTGAAGAGAAACATGAAATAAAAGAAAATGAAATTGAAATAGAGAAATAAAGAACACAAAAGTTAAAAAAAAAAAAGAATACCCCAATTCTTACATAATTTTGAGTTTCCTTCCCAAAGTAACAAATAGCTGACATAAATGATGTGTTATATCAACCTATATTCTTTAAAACTCAATCATTGAAGGTGCATATTTCTCAATATTAAGAAACATTTCATAGAAAAAAAATATCTTTTATGTATACTTATATATAGTTTCCTTGGCTCTGTTGCTACAGTGGGTTTATGCAATCGATAGGATCATATAGATATCCTTTTATGCATAATCACCTTTTGAGTCTCTTACAGAGTGTGAAGTACTGGAGATAAGGGTGCTGCGTCGGTTAGAAATAACCCAACGGCAGCCAATCAAACTCTTTCTCGGGATTTTAAAAATCCTTTTATATATGATTTTAAAGAGAAAGGAGAACAAGATTTAAGAGAAAATCTAAAGTTGGGGGCGAGTGCTTAATGAGAACTTACATAAAGAAACATAAACTAACTTGGGTTTGGGTTTGAAGGGTTGATTTGTTTAAGAAAGAAATGCTATTTATGTCACGATTGCGTTGTAATTTTTAAGTTGAAACAAAACAATTGCTTCGTCATATTTTATAACTGGCAGTGTTGAACCTGCCTGGGCACCTTCTACTCTTGGGTAATAGTTGGGCAAGTCTGGAAAAACCTTTTAGATATAGCGTGTTTGATTGGTTTCATTTTGAGTTTTTGTTTGTGTAGCGTGATTAGGAATGAAGATTTCCTCTTCAGTACATTGGCAGCAGCACAGCATGCTCAGTGTAGTACCTCTAATATCAGATGCAATGCCTCATCCTGCAAGCAACTACAAACACATACAACTGCATAAATTCTCTTAAAAGTTTGGCAAAATGATTCGCTTCACTTGGTGGAGAAGAAGCAAAATTTATAATATTTTATTTGTGTCAAATTTTAAGTTATAGTTTCATTTTTAGTGTCTTGAGTTTCATGTTCATTTTATGAACTTTTCAAGTATCACGTTGGATTTTTCAAGTTTTACGTTGGTTTTTCAAGTTCCAGATAAAGCTATCAACAGATAAACATATTTCACGACATTGCTGCGTACACTCCAACTAGATAAATTTTGTTTTTTCTGTTGAATGTACCAAGTTGTTCAATGCTCGTCTAAGAACTTGACCCAGTAAAAATAAGCGTAAACTCTCGGTTTAATTATCGAACTAACGGATCCCATCTTTGCCATCATCCAAAAGTTGATATGAACAATGGATAACTGAACTGGCTTTTTTACATGACATGGTTAGTTTCGTACGTATACACCACATGAATTACGCATATCCACAAGATCAATAGTGCTGAACTCGATAACACAAATGGGTTGTAGGGTGTACACAAACACGTACAATTCCACAAATTCTCTTAAAAGTTCGGCAAAATGATTCGCTTCGCTTGATCCTTTAGATTAATATGTTGCGATTGTTGGTGGAGAAGAAGCAAAATTTAATAAAATTTAATTTGTTTCATATTTTAAGTTATAGTTTCAAGTTTAGTATCTTAAGTTACAATTTCATTTTAAAGACGTTTCAAGTATCACGTTGGTTTTTTCAAGTTTTGCGTTGGTTTTTCAAGTTCCACATATAGTTATCAACGGACAAACATATTCCATGACATTGTTGCATACACACTCACTAGATAAAATTTATTTTTTCTGTTGAATGTTCCAACTTGTGCAATGTTTGTCTACGAACTCGACACAACGAAAATCAACGTAAACTCTCGCTTTAATTATCGACCCAACGGATTCCAACCTGATCATCATCCGAAAATTGATATGAACAAGGCATAAACAAACTGGATTCTATAAAAGACATGGCTAGTCTCATACGTATACACCATATCAATTATGCATATCCACAAGATTAAAAACGCTGAACCTGATAATACGAATGGGTTCTAAAGCATACAGTAACACGTACAACTACACAAATTCTCTTAACTGTTCTGCAAAATTATTCTCTTCGCTTGTAAATCCATACTCATTCACAAAAACGATTGGAATGTCATCTAGAAACTCTAAGCGTTACATTTTCTCCATGTATTTTATAGTCATCTCATTTAAGTATGTACATTGTTTGATATCCTCTAAATCATTCCTTGAAACTCCTACAAGATGGCAAGTGGCCTGTATTCCTTGATTAAAGCTTCAAATTGAGTGCGAAGATCTTATGTCTTAAAGATTAGGATGCTAAAAGTTTCATTCGCCCCCCAGTCATTGACACATGCATTTATTATATCTTTTCCAAATCCAAGTAAAGGATATAAGCCTTGGATTGAATTCGCCAAATCTGATCGGGGGTCATTATCTGCAACTTCCTGCAATTTACGAGATTCATTCCATAATATGGCTTGCTTACAAGGGAAATGAACAGAGGTTGCACTCGCACCTTAATGGGTAGGAGTAGAGGGTGCACCTTAACTGGAAGGAGTAGTCGGGGCTTTTTAGCTAGAAGAAGTAGATGTTGTGATACATATAATTGAGTGTTAATATAATGCTCATTAGAAATTCGAATCATGCGAAATTTTTTGATACATATTTCTAAGAATTGAAGAGAAACACGAAATAAAAGAAAATGAAATTGAAAGAGAGAAATAAAGAACACAGCAGTTAAAGAAAAAAGAATACCCTAATTCTTACATAATTTTGAATTTCCTTCCTAAAGTAACAAATAGCTAACATAAATGATGTGTTATATCATCTGATATTTGTTTAAAACTTAATCATTGAAGGCACATGTTTCTGTTGCTACAGTGCGTTTACGCAATCGATAGGATCATATAGATATTCTTTCATGCATAATCACCTTTTAAGTCTCCTACAGAGTGTGAAGTACTAGAGAGAAGGGTGTTGAGTCGGTTAGAAACAATCCAACGACAGCTAATCAAGCTCTTTCTCGGGATTCTAGAAATCTGAAAAAGTCTACGAGAAAATAACTTTATTATAATGAAGAAGCAGGACTCGATTTCAGAGAGAAAGGAGAGCAAGATTTCAAAGAGAATCTGAAGTTGGGGGCGAGTATTTAATGAGAACGTATATAAAGAAACATAAACTAACTTGGGTTTGGGTTTGAATGGTTGATTTGTTTAAGAAAGAAATGCCATTTATATCACGATTGCGTTGTAATTTTTAAGTTGAAACAAAACAATTGCTTCGTAATATTTTATGACTGGTAGTGTTAAACTTGCATGGGCAACTTCTAATCTGGGGTAATAGTTGGGTAAGTTTGGAAACCCTTTTAGATACGGCGTGTTTGAGTTGTTTCATTTTTATTTTTTGTTTGTGTAGCGTGATTAGGAATAAAGATTTCCTCTTCAGTACATTGGCAGCAGCATAGCATGCTCAGTGCAGTACCTCTAATATTAGATGCAATGCCTCATCCTGCAAGTAACCACAAACACATACAACTCTAAAAATTCTTAAAAGTTCGGCAAAATGATTTGCCTCACTTGTAGATCCAAATTCATACACAAAAGTGATTGGAATGTCATATAGAAATTCCAAACGTTCCATTTTCTCCATCCATTTTATAGTTATCTTATTTGCGTACTATATGGATTGATGTCCTCCGGATGATTCCTTGAAACTCTTGCAATAATGGCAACTGGCCGGTTTTCCTTGATTGAAGCTTTAAGTTGAGTAGGAAGATCTTCTGTCTTAAAGGTAAGGATGCCAATAATTCCATTAGACCTTGTCACTGACACATGTTTCTGTTATGTCATCTTTAAATCCAAGTAAAAGATATACACCTTGGATTGAATTCCCCAAATCTAATCGGGGGTCATTATTTGCAGCTTCCTGCTATTTAAGGGATCCATTCCACAATATGGCTCCTTAGTTGGAAGAACTAGCTGCTGTGATATATATAATTGAGTGTTAATATAATGCTAATTAGAAGTTCGAATTATGCAAAAAAATTTTGATACATATTACTTAGAATTAATGAGAAATAAGAAATAAAAGGAAATGAAAATGAAAGAGAGAAATAAAGAACACAACAAGTCAAAGCAAAAAGAATACTCCAATTCTTACATAGTTTTGAATTTCCTTACTTATATAACAAGTAGCTGACACAAATGATGTGTTATATCAGCTTATATTTGTTTAAAACTCAATCATTGAAGGCACATGTTTCTCAATATTGAGAAACATATAATAGAAAAAAAAATTTCTTTTATGTATACTTTTCTTGGTTTTGTTGCTACAGTAGGCTTTACGCAATTGTTCGAATCATATAGACATCCATTCAACATTACATAGGTCGTCCAAAGAATTCCTACCGAAATCCAATATTTTTAGAATGAGTTGAAGGAGTTGGCATTGTTGGTGGAGAAGCAAAATTTAATAATATTTTATTTGTGTCAAATTTTAAGTTATAGTTTAATGTTTAGTGTCATGAGTTACATGTTCATTTTTAAGATGTTTCAATTATCACGTTGGATTTTTCAAGTTTCGCATTGGTTTTTCAAGTTTCAAATAAAGTTATCAACGGACAAACATATTTCACGACATTGTTTTGTACACTCCAACTAGATAAATTTTATTTTTTCTGTCGAATGTATCAAGTTGTTCAATGCTCGTCTAAGAACTTGATCCAGGAAATATAAGCGTAAACTCTCGCTTTGACTATCGAACCAACGGATCTTATCTTTGCCATCCTCCGAAAGCTGATATGAACAATGCATAACGAAGCTAGTTTTTTTTTTTACCTAATATGGTTAGTTTCATACATATACACCATATGAATTACATGTATCCACAATATCAATAACGTTGAACTCGATAACACGAATGGGTTTTAGGGTATACACAAACATGTACAACTCTACAAATTCTCTTAAAAGTTCGGCAAAATAGTTCACTTCGCTTGGTCATTTGGAATAATATTTTGCGATTGTTGTGGAGAAGAAGCAAAATTTAATAAAATTTAATTTGTTTTATATTTTAAGTTATACTTTCAAGTTTTGTGTCTTGAGTTTCAATTTCATTTTAGAGACGTTTCACTTATCACGTTGGATTTTTTGAGTTTTGCATTGGTTTTTCAAGTTCCACGTACAATTATCAACGAATAAACATATTCCACTACATTGTCGTGTACACCCCAACTAGATAAATTTTATTTTTTTTGTTGAATGTACCAACTTTTGCAATGCTCGTCTAGGAACTCGACACAACAAAAATCAACATAAACTCTCACTTTAATTATTAACCCAACGAATTCCAACTTGACTATCATCCGAAAGCTGATATGAACAAGGCATAAACAAACTGGCTTTTATAAAAGACATGGCTAGTCTCATACGTGTACACCATATGAATTACACATATTAACAAGATCAATAACGCTGAACCCGATAACACGAATGGGTTCTAGGGCATACACTAACACGTACAACTATTATAAATTGTTTTAAATTCTATATGTGAATAATATCATCAAAAAATAGGATCATTAATGTTAAATTATCAAGAAAATAATAAACTAGATGCAGAAGCGTATCTGATTCCATGAGATTAATGTGATTTTTAACTTAAGGTTTTTTTATCTTCTAAGTCAAATATTGTGATTTGCTTATGGAAGTTTACTGTGTCTTTTATGATGATGGGATGACAAAAAAAGACAAAAACCCCTTTTATATCGACTTGAGGACCATAACCATAACATACACCTTTTGACATGTCTTATTCTATTTTAGCTCATTATAAAAATAGAAATTAGACTATTGGGTCTCTACACATTAAAATTAATCCATACTTTATGAGAAGCCTAAAGCCTCAAACTTAATATTTTATTAGATTACTTTAATTGGACTTAACCTTATTATAGCCTATGATATACTATTATTATATATATGTAGGCCCATAAATATAAAATAAATTATATCCAACAATCTCCCACTTAGGCCACATATATCAATTTATAGTTGTAATCATAAAATAACCTTACGAACTCAAAACTGCTATCATTACCAAAAGCATCTCTAATCAATCTCGTCCATCAATCATATTAATATAGGATCAAAGCAGTCTTCGTTACATGTAACATAACTAAACCCATCAATGGTCACATATATTAATATAATGAACGACATAGATCAACTATGGATGTGTAGCATGGAAACTACATGCAATGTGATCTTAACATGCCTATTTCCATTTGGTCCAACTTTATTCTTTAGTGAGATCAAACCAAATATATTCAGAGTGAAAATAAACTATAACCTTTATTTATGCAGAAAAATAACCATAATTATCCATAAAATAACCATAAAATGTGTCTAAAAATGAAAAGGCATTCAAAATATAAACTCCAACTAAAATGATACATTCTCAAGAGATGTAACACCCATATGAGTAGTGTGCTCATGAAAGACCTTAGGTGGTAATCCCTTAGTAAGCAAATCCGTAACCATGGAGTTTGTCCCAATATGCTCTATAGATACTTGACCACTTTGAACTCTTTCTTTAACAACTAGGAACTTGATGTCTATGTGTTTGGATTTTGACAAGCTCTTGTTGTTGTTAGAATATAATACTGCCGATTTATTGTCATAAAATAACTTGAGTGATCTTTCAATTCCATCCACAATTAGCAGCCCAATGACAAAATTTCGTAACCATATCCCATGGTTGGATGCCTCATAACATGCTATAAATTCCACTACCATGGTGGAGGAAGCTATGAGTGTCTGCTTAGCACTCTTCTAAGAAATAGCTCCTCCAGCCAGCAGGTAGATATTGCTCGATGTGGATCTTCGACTGTTTTGGCATCTAGCGAAATCAGAATCAGGATACCCAATGATCTCCAACTGATTTGATTTCTTATATGTGAGCATATAATATTTTATTCTTTGTAAATACTGCATGATTCGTTTGGCTGCTTTCCAATGATCCATTCCTGGATTGCTTAAGTACCTATCTAGCATCCCAACAATGTATGCTATATCCGGACGCGTACAAGCCTGAGCATACATCAGACTCCCTGCAGCTAATGCATAAGAGATCTTCTACATCTCTTTAACTTCAAGCTCATTCTTAGGGTATTGACTGAGACTAAACTTGTCTCCCTTAGCTATAGGGGTGTCACCTAGTTGACAATTCTACAAGCCAAATCTTTTAAGTACCTTCTCAATATAGCTCTTTTGTGATAACCTTAGTATACCTTGAGAGCGATCTCGGTGTATTTGTATGCCTAATACAAAAAAAGCGTCCCCAAAATCTTTCATCTCAAATTTCTTTGTTATAAATCTCTTGGTTTCGTGCCGTAAGCCTATATTGTTACTGGTAAGCAGTATGTCGTCGACATATAAAATCAAAAAAATATGTTTACTCTCACTGAACTTGTGGTATACATAATCATCAATAACATTCATCTCAAAACCGAACGAGATAATTACTTGATGAAATTTGTGATACCATTGACGGGAAACTTGCTTAAGGCCATATATGGATTTCTTTAATTTACAAACCATTTGCTTTGAGTCTCCTGACACAAAGTTTTCTAGTTATACCATATAAATCGTCTCATTAATGTCACCATTGAGAAACACAATCTTTACATTCATCTGATGCAACTCAAGGTCAAAATATACTACAAGTGCCCTAATAGTCCTGAAAGAGTATTTCGAAGATACTAGAGAGATAGTCTTTTTATAGTCAATGCCTTCCTTTTGAGTAAAGCCCTTTGCAACAAGACGAGCCTTATATCTCTCCACATCGCCTTTTAAATCCCTCTTGGTCTTAAATATCCATTTGTAACCAATAGGCTTCGTACCTTCAGGGAATGAGATAAGATCCCAAATGTCATTGTTTTTCATGGACTTAATCTCTTCATTCATGGCATCAATCCACTTTTGAGAATTAGAACTTTGCATGGCCTGACGGAAGTTGATTAGATCATCTTTGACCATTCCAATGTCATCTTCATATTCTTGGAGAAAGATAATATAATCATCTGGAATTGCATTTCTTCTTTCTTTAGTGGATCTCTTTAATGACATTTGCTCTTGAGCTTGTTGAGTTTGCTCTTCAAGTGCAATTACTTGATTTTGGATTGAGAGTTCTTCGACATTGTCTTGATGATCCGAATTTATTATTTGATCAATGTCATGAATAGGAGCATGATCATCATCAATAACAAATGTAGGAAGAGAAATGAATTCCTCTTCAAAGACAAAGTCCTTAACCTTATCCCTCCTCCAAAACTCAATATCCTTAAAGAGCCGAGCATTCCCAGTCTCGAAAATTGATTTAGTTGTAGGATCATAAATTTGTAATCTTTTGACCTCTCAGAATATCCAACAAAATAACAACTGATAGTTTTGGAGTCTAGTTTCTTTTCATTTGGCTTATAAGGCCTTGCCTTAGCTGGATAACCCCAAGTGTGAAAGTGCTTTAAACTAGGCTTTTTGCCTGTCCAAAGCTTATATGGAGTTTTGACAATTGCTTTAGTTAGAACTCTATTGACTATGTAAGCTGCAGTCTTTAAAGCTTCTCCCCAGAGGGATGCTGGTAAGGTAGAATAATTAATCATACTCCTCACCATGTCTTTAAGTGTTCTGTTTCCTCTTTCAGCAACACCATTCATGCTAGGACTTCCTGGCATAGTGTACTGTGGGACGATACCATACTCCTCTAGGAACTTAGCAAACAGTCTTGGACGTTGTTCACTTGATCCATCATATCTGTCATAGTACTCTCCACCACGGTCAGATCTGATGCCTTTAATCCTTTTGCTGAATTAGTTCTCAACTTCAGCTTTATAACTTTTGAACACATCTAATGACTAAGACTTCTCATGAATGAGATATAGGTAGCCATATTATGAGAAATCATCTATGAACGTAATAAAATATTGTTAACCATTCCAAGAAGCCGCAGGGAATGGCCCACAAATATCCGTATATATTAATTCTAAGACGTCTGAAGTCCTATTGGCACCTAATCTCCTTATGTTTGTATGTTTCCCTTTTATACAATTAACACAAATTTCAAAATCTATGAAATCAAGGGGGTTAAGAATCCCGTCAGATACAAGTCTCTCAATTCTCTGTTTGGAGATATGACCTAAACGCTTGTGCCATAATGAAGCAGAATTCTCATTGGTTAATTTTCATTTTGTACCATGTGAATTTATATGCAAAGTTTCATTTAATGAGGCAATCATATCAAGCAAATATAGGTTATCATGAAAAGATAAAAAACCAGTGCCAATAAGATTTGAATCTTGAAAAAGACTAAACTTACTATTTCCAAAAGAACAACAATATCCATGTTTGTCCAAAACGAAAATAGAAATAAAATTTCACCTAAATGACGGTACAATATAAGTTTCATTTAAATCCAAATAACAACCAGTTTTTAATAATAAACTAAAAGTCCCTATATCCTCAACTTCAACTATTTTGCCATCGCCCACATAGATGAATCTTTCAGCATCATTTGGCTTGCGACAACTTAGGCAACCCTGCATAGACATACTTATGTGAGTAGTAGCACCAAAATCTATCCACCAAGTCTGTCTGGGTACAGAAGTTAAATTAACCTCATAACAAACCAAAGTGAGAAGCGTACCTTTCTTTGCACGCCAAGCGTGATACTTGGTACATTCCTTTTTCATATGTCTACCTTTCTTGCAAAAGTAATAGGTAGATTCCACTTCTTGTTGATTTTGTTGTTTCTTTATAGGTGGAGCAACTGCAGCTTCCTTATCCTTTTTTCTTTTATTATTCTTATCCTTAGAGGTTGTAGCCAAATGAGCACTTTCTGTCTTTTCTTTCTTCATCATTTTCTCTTCTTGCACACAATGTGAGATGAGCTCATTAAGGGACCTTTTGTCCTTTTGACAGTTATAGCTCACCTTAAATGACTGAACTGTACAGGAAGAGATATCAAAACTAAGTGCACGAGCAAGTCCTCAGATAGCTCTAACTTAAGTGCCTTTAGTTTTGAAGCAAGATGAGACATCTCCGTGATGTACTCCCTTATGTTTCTTTTTCCTTTATACATCATTGAAATAAGGTTTGCCAAAAGTGTACTTATTTAAACCTTTTTATTCTTGGCAAAACTTTTCTCAATTTCTGTAAGAAACCTTTAGCTGTAGTAACCTTTTCGGACATAGTGCCCCTAAAAGCTTCTAGAATAGCACGCTTTATGATCATAAGACTCATACGATTGGAATGATTAGACTTCTCAAAATCCCTTTAATCCTCATTGGAACTTTTATTTGTAAGAGCAGGGGATTGTTATGTCCGAAGTGCAAGGTTTAGATCCATAATATCGAGAACAATCATAACATTCTCTTGCCATACCTTAAAGTTGGTGCCATTTAGAATGGGAATTGAATTGATGCTAGCAGAAATATTAGCAGCAGAACTTGCAACTGAAAAGAACAAAATAAAACAAGACAACAATGCTCACATAAGTTCCATATCATACTTAAATAAATTCAAATAATGGTACAGCTCATCACAAGATACCTAGTACATCATTAACATTTAGTCTTTGGACATAAATATTAACTTATAAGTGGTACTCTTGGTATAGTAATCAAATATTGTCAAACAATAAGCCTTTCTTTGGACCGACTTATTGTTCACATAGAACACTTAATAATTATCACATATTTATTACCACAGGTGTATACGTGATTCGGCCAAATATTGATCTTCCTTTGGGTCGGTTAATATCCACATGGATTACATGCACATAATCTTCTTGATGTCCCAAAAATAAATTAATTTATTCAAGAGAGGCTACTTTGGTAGCATGTAGTTTCAATCAGTTTATTTTAGAACACTAGACATTTAAAAAAAATAATTGCACCAAAATTTGAATTTATATATATATGAACCCAATAAATAAAATTAATCGTGAATACTCACTGATTCAACATGAAGAGGCTTTGATACCACTTGTTATAAATTCTATATGTGAATAATATCATCACAAAATATGACCATTTATATTAAATCATCAATAAAATAATAAACTAGATGCAGAAGCATACTTAAATCCTTTAGATTAATGTGATTTTTAACTTGAGGTTTTTTGATCTTTCAAGTCAAATATTGTGATTTGCTTATGGAAGCTTGCCGTCTCTTTTCTGATGATGGGATGATAGAAAAGACAAAAACTCATTTTATATTGACTTCGGGACCATAACTCTAATATACACCTTTTGACATGTCATATTTCTATTTTAACCCATCATAAAAATAGAAATTAGACTATTGGGTCTCTACACATTAAAATTGATCTATACTTTATGAGAAGCCTAAAGCCCCAAACTTAATATTTTATTAGTTCACTTTAATTAGACTTAACCTTATAATAGCCTATGATATACAATTATTATATATATGTAGGCCCATAAATATAAAATAAATTATATCCAACAACTCCACAAATTCTCTTAAACGTTCTTCAAAATAATTCGATTCACTTGTAGATCCATACTCATTCACAAAAACAATTAGAATGTCATGTAGAAATTCTAAGTGTTACATTTTCTCCATGTATTTTATAGTCATCTCATTTAAGTATGTACATGGTTTGATGTCTTCCAAAAGATTCCTTGAAATTCCTGCAACGATGGCAAGTGGTCGATATTCCTTGATTGAAGCTTCAAGTTGAGTGCGAAGACCTTATGTCTTAAAAAGGTGAGGATGCTAAAAGTTTCATTCGCCCCCCAGTCACTGACACATGCTTCTATTATATCTTTTCCAAATCCAAGTAAAGGATATAAGCCTTGGATTGAATTCGCCAAATCTGATCGGGGGTCATTATCTACAACTTCCTACAGTTTATGAGATTCATTCCATAATATGGCTTGCTTGCAAGGGAAAGGAACAGAGGTTGCGCTCGCACCTTAACGGGTAGAAGCAGAGGGTGCACCTTAATTGGAAGGAGTAGTCGGGGCACCTTAGCTGGAAGAAGTAGCTGTTGTGATACATATAATTGAGTGTTAATATAAAGCTCATTAGAAATTTGAATCATGCGATTTTTTTTTTTATACATATTGCTGAGAATTGAAGAGAAACATGAAATAAAAGAAAATAAAATTGAAAGACAGAAATAAATAACACAACAGTTAAAGAAAAAAGAATACCCCAATTCTTACATAATTTTGAATTTCCTTACTTAAGTAACAAGTAGCTGACACAAATGATATGTTACATCAGCCTATATTTGTTTAAAACTCAATCATTGAAGGCACTTATTTCTCAATATTGAGAAACATATAATAGAAAATAATTTTCTTTTATGTATACTTATATATACTCTTCTTGGTTCTGTTGCTACAGTAGGCTTTACGCAATCGTTCAGATCATATAGATATCCATTCAACACAACATAGGTGATCGAAAGAATTCCAACCGAAATCCAATATTTTTAGAATGTGTTAAAGGAGTTGGCATTATTGGTGGAGAAGAACAAAATTTAGTAATATTTTATTTGTATCAAATTTTAAGTTATAGTTTCATGTTTAGTGTCTTGAGTTTCTTGTTCATTTTCAAGACGTTTCAAGTATCACATTGGATTTTTCAAGTTTTGCGTTGGTTTTTCAAGTTCCGAATAAAGTTATCAACATACTAAAATATTTCACGACATTGTTGCGTACACTCCAACTAGATAAATTTTATTTTTTTTATTGAATGTACCAAGTTGTTCAATGCTCGTCTAGGAACTTGACCCAGCAAAAATAAGCGTAAATTCTTGCTTTAATTATCAAACCAACGGATCCCATCTTTGTCATCATCCAAAAGCTGATATGAACAATGCATAACTAAATTGGCTTTTTTTACAGAAATGGTTAGTTTCGTACGTATATACCATATGAATTACGCGTATTCACAAGTTCAATAATGCTGAACTCGATAACACGAATGGGTTCTAGGGTAAACACAAACACATACAACTTTACAAAGTCTCTTAAAAGTATGGCAAAATGATTTGCTTCACTTGGTCATTTGGATTAATATGTTGCGATCCTTGGTGGAGAAGAAGCAAAATTTAATAAAATTTAATTTGTTTCATATTTTAAGTTATAGTTTCAATTTCATTTTAAAGACATTTCAAGTATCATGTTGGTTTTTCAAGTTCCACGTTCAGTTATCAATGGACAAACATATTCCACGACATTGTTGCGTACACCCTAACTAGATAAATTTTACTTTTTTTGTTGAATGTACCAACTTGTGCAATTCTCGTCTAGGAACTCGATACAACAAAAATCAGCGTAAACTTTTGCTTTAATTATCGATCCAACGGATTCTAACCTGACCGTCATTTGAAAACTGATATGAACAAGGTAAAAACAAACTGGCTTTTATAAAAGATGGCTAGTCTTATACATATACACCATATGAATTACACATATCCACAAGATCGATAACGCTGAACCTGATAACACGAATGGGTTATAGGGCATACACTAACACTTACAACTCCACAAATTTTCTTAAACGTTTCGTAAAATTATTCGCTTCGCTTGTAGATCCATACTCATTCACAAAAATGATTGGAATGTCATGTAGAAGTTCTAAGCGTTACATTTTCTCAATGTATTTTATAGTCATCTCAATTA
>JAXCLQ010071254.1:48246-66116 GCA_035584115.1 Cedrela odorata
CACAAAAATGATTGGAATGTCATGTAGAAGTTCTAAGCGTTACATTTTCTCAATGTATTTTATAGTCATCTCAATTAAGTATGGACATGGTTTAATGTCCTCTGAATGATTCCTTGAAACTCTTGCAATGATGGCAAGTGGCTGGTATTCCTTAGTTTAAGCTTCAAGTTGAGTGCAAAGATCTCATGTCTTAAAAAGGTGAGGATGCTAAATTTCCATTCTCCTTTCAGTCACTAACACATGCTTCTGTTATGTCTTTTCCAAATTCAAGTAAAGGATATAAGCCTTGGATTGAATTCGCAAAATTTGATCGGGGGTCATTATTTGCAACTTCCTACAGTTTACGAGATTCATTCCACAATATGGCTCGCTTGCAAGGAAAAGGAATAGAGGTTGTGCTTGCATTTTAACGGGTAGGAGTAGGGGGTGCACTTTAACTGGAAGGTGTAGTCGGGGCTCCTTAGCTAGAAGAAGTTGCTATTATGATACATATAATTGAGTGTTAATATAATGCTCATTAGAAATTCGAATCATGCGAAATATTTTGATACATATTGTTGAGAATTGTAGAGAAACATGAAATAAAAGAAAATGAAATTGAAAGAGAGAAATAAATAACACAATAGTTAAAGAAAAAATAATACACCAATTCTTACATAATTTTGAATTTCCTACCTAAAGTAACAGATAACCGACATAAATAATTTGTTATATCAGCCTATATTTGTTTAAAACTCAATCATTGAAGGCACATATTTCTCAATATTAAGAATCATTTAATAGAAAAAAAAACTATCTTTTATGTATACTTTCCTTAGTTCGGTTGCTCCAGTGGGTTTACGCAATCAATAAGATCATATACATATCCTTTCATGCATAATCACCTTTTAAGTCTCCTATAGAGTGTTAAGTACTGGAGAGAAGGGTGTTGTGTCAGTTAGAAACAACCCAATGACAACTAATCAAGCTCTTTTTCGGGATTCTAGAAATTTGTAAAAGTTTACGAGGAAAAAACATCGTTATAATGATGAAGCAAGACTCGATTTCATAGAGAAAGGAGAACAAGATTTCAGAGAGAATCTGAAGTTGGGGGCGAGTGTTTAATGAGAATGTACATAAGGAAACATAAACTAACTTTGGTTTGGGTTTGAAGGGTTGATTTGTTTTAGATAGAAATGCCATTTATGTCACAACTGCATTGTAATTTTCAAGTTGAAATAAAACAATTGCTTCGTCATATTTTATGACTGGCAGTGTCAAACCTCCCTTGGCACCTTCTAATCTTCAGTGATAGTTGGACATGTTTGGAAAACCCTTTTAGGTACGACATGTTTGGCTGGTTTCATTTTGAGTTTTTGTTTCTCTTCTAATCTTTGGCGTGTTAAGAGTTTAGGGTTTAGGTTTTAGGGTTTAGGGTTTAGGGTTAATTCATACCCTATAACCTATTCGTGTTATCGGGTTCAGCATTATCGATTTGAAACTCGAGTGTACAACTCCACAAATTTTCTTAGACGTTTCGTAAAAATATTCGCTTCGCTTGTAGATATAAACTCATTCACAAAATTAATTGGAATGTCATGTAGAAATTCTAAGTGTTACATTTTCTCAATGTGTTTTATAGTTATCTCATTTAAGTATGTACATGGTTTAATGTGCTCCGAATGATTCCTTGAAACTCCTGCAATGATGGCAAGTGGCTAGTATTTCCTGGTTTAAACTTCAAGTTGAGTGTGAAGATCTTATGTCTTTAAAAGGTGAGGATGCTAAAAGTTTCATTCTCCCCCTAGTTATTGACACATGCTTCTGTTATATCTTTTCCAAATCCAAGTAAAGGATATAAGCCTTGGATTGAATTTGCCAAATCTGATCGGGGGTCATCATCTACAACTTCCTGCAGTTTACGGATTCATTCCACAATATGGCTCGCTTGCAAGGGACAGGAATAGAGGTTGCGCTCGCACCTTAACTGGTAAAAGTAGAGGGTGCCCCTTAACTAGAAGGAATAGTCGGGGCACCTTAGTTAGAAGAAGTAGTTGTTGTGATACATATAATTGAGTGTTAATATAAAGCTCATTAGAAATTCGAATCATACGAATTTTTTTGATACATAAGTAAAAGAAAATAAAATTGAAAGAGAGAAATAAATAACACAACAGTTAAAGAAAAAAGAATACCTCAATTCTTACATAATTTAGAATTTCCTTACTTAAGTAACAAATAACCGACATAAATGATATGTTATATTAGCCTATATTTGTTTAAAACTTAATCATTGAAGGCACAAATTTATAAATATTTAGAATCATTTAATAGAAAAAGAAATTATCTTTTACGTATACTTATGTATACTTTCCTTAGTTCCATTGCCACAGTCGGTTTACGAAATCGATAGGATTATATAGACATCCTTTCATGCGTAATCACCTTTTGAGTCTCCTATAGAGTGTGAAGTACTGGAGAGAAGGGTGTTGCGTCAGTTAGAAACAACCCAACGACAACCAATCAATCTCTTTCTCTGGATTCTAGAAATCTAAAAAAAGTCTATGAGGAAAAAATATTGTTATAATGATAAAGCAAGACTCAATTTCATAAAGAAAGGAGAACAAGATTTCAGAGGGAATCTGAAGTTGGGGGCGAGTGTTTAATGAGAACGTACATAAAGAAACATAAACTAACTTTGGTTTGGGTTTGAAGGGTTGATTTGTTTTAAATAGAAATGCCATTTATGTCACGTCTGCGTTGTAATTTTTAAGTTGAAATAAAACAACTGCTACGTCATATTTTATGACTCGCAGTGTCTAACATGCCTGGGTACCTTCTAATCTTAGGCAATAGTTGGGCTTGTTTGGAAAACCCTTTTAGGTACGGCGTGTTTGGCTGGTTTCATTTTAGTTTTTATTTCTTCTCTAATATCGGCATGTTTAGGGTTTAGGGTTTTAAGGGTTTAAGGTTTTTAGGAATTAAGGTTTTGGGTTTTGTATTTTTAGGGTTTACGATTTAGGGTTTTGGATTTTTAGTGTTTAGAGTTTATGGCTTAGGAAACCGAAGTTATTGCCATTAGATCAAACTGAAAAAACTCTTTTTGGGATAGCAACTTCCTACCGTAATATACTTCCGTGTCTTAATATTGCCGGCGGCTGGTCGGGAAGTTCAACAAATTTCGGCTAGAATAATTTTTGTTTCCAACTACTTTTACACAATCTGTTCGATTAGAATGTAGATCTCGCTGTTAGGAACTGATTTGCAAAGTTTGACCGATCCAACACTGGACGCTAGAGAAATCGCCAGCGGTAATTGGGGAGGATAAAGGTCTTTTTGTGGATACAGATTTTGATCGCAATAACTCTGGTTTCCTAACTCTTCAACACAATCGTTTGGTCAGAATGTAAATCCAACCACTAGGAACATGTCTATTAAATTTCAATCTGATCTAACAGCGAACGCTAGTGGATAGATCTCAAAATTTGCTGGACGGTTCTTAGTAATGGGATTTATAATATAACTGAATGGATTATGTAGAGGAATTTTGATATAGATGTTATTGTGGCCAGAAATTGCTGCTGTCGGCGATTACTCCACGTCCGCCGTTGAATCGATGTCAAAATTTACAAAACACTTCCTGAAGGTTGGATCTATATTCTGACCAAACGAATTTTCTAGAAAAAGGTAAAAAAAAATTATTTTTTTCTGAAATTTGCTGAACTTCCCAACTTGCTGCCGGTGATATTTTTGCTGTCCGCCGTTGGATTTGTCTCAAATGTTGCAAAACACTCAATCATTAAAGGTGCATTTTTCTCAATATTAAGAATCATTTAATAGAAGAAAATATCTTTTATGTATACTGTTCTTGGTTCCATTGCCACAGTAGGTTTACGCAATCGATAGGATCATATAGACATCCTTTTATACATAATCACCTTTTGAGTCTCCTATAGAGTGTGAAGTACTGGAAAGAAAGGTGTTACGTCAGTTAGAAACAACCCAACTACAGCCAATCAAGCTCTTTCTCGGGATTCTAGAAATGTAAAAAAGTTTACGAGAAAATAACATTGTTATAATGATGAAGCAGGACTTGATTTCATAGAGAAAGTAAAACAAGATTTCAAATAGAATCTGAAGTTGGGGATGATTGTTTAATGAGAACGGGCATAAGAAAATATAAACTAACTTTGGTTTGGGTTTAAAGGGTTGATTTGTTTAAGAAAGAAATGTCATTTACGTCACGACTGCGTTGTAATTTCTAAGTTGAAACAGAACAATTACTTCGTCATATTTTATGACTGGCAGTGTTAAACTTTTCGGGGCACCTTCTCATGAACGGTAATTGTTGGGCATGTTTGGAAAACCCTTTTTGGTACGTTGTGTTTGGCTGGTTTCATTTTGAATATTTGTTTCTCCTCTATGTTTCAGCGTGTTTAGGGTTTAGGGTTTTATGGTTTAGGGTTTAAGGTTTATGGTTTTTAGGGTTTAGGGGGGATTCTTTTAGTGTTTGAGGGGAGAGAATTTAGAGTGAGACTTGAGATAAAACACTTTAAGTCTGCCACCTGTTGTCGGTGAAAGTGACGCCGTTCGCCGTTGGAATGTTCTCAAATATTGCAAATTGGTTCCTAACGGTGAGATTGACATTCTGACTGAACCGATTATGAATAAGTGGTTGGAAACAAAAATTATTTTGCCCGAAATTTGCTGACCTTTTCGACCTGCCGCAACGATATTACAACACGGATGTTATAACGGTCGGAAGTTACTACCTTAAAAGGAGTTCTTTTTTCGTCAACTGTTGCCGGCGATTACTCCACCATCCAACAATGGATTTGTCTCAAAATTTATTGAACGATTTTTAGCAATGATATTTATAATATGACTGAACAGATTGTGTAGAGAAATTCTGACACAGATGTTTTTATGACCGGAAGTTGCCGCCCTTAAAGAAGTTCTTTCTTCCCCACCTGCCGTCTGTGATTACTCCGTCGTCTGCCATTGAATCGATCTCAAAATTTACAGAACACTTCCTAAAGGTTGGATTTATATTCCGACCGAACAAATTTTCTAGAAAAGGGCAAAAAAAATTATTATTGCTGAAATTTGTTGAACTTCCCAACCTGCTGCCAGTGATATCTCTGCCATCTGCCGATGAATTTGTCTCAAATGTTGCAGAACACTGAATCATTGAAGGCACATGTTTCTCAATATTAAGAATCATTTAATTGAAAAAAAACTACTCTTTATGTATAATTATGTATGCTTTCCTTGGTTCTGTTGCCATAGTGGGTTTATGCAATCGATAGGATTATATAGACATCATTTCACACATAATCACCTTTTGAGTCTCCTAAAGAGTGTGAAGTACTAGAGAGAAGGGTGTTGCATCGGTCAGAAATAGCCCAACGACAGCCAATCAAGCTTTTTCTTGGGATTCTAAAAATCTAAAAAAGTTTACGAGAAAATAACATTGTTATAATTATGAAGAAGGACTCAATTTCACAGAGAAAGTAGAACAAGATTTCAGATAGAATCTAAATTTTGGCAAGATTGTTTAATGAGAACTGGCAAAAGGAAACATAAACTAATATTGTTTTATGTCACGACTGCTTTGAAGTTGTTAAGTGAAAACAAAACAATTGCTTCGTCATATTTAATGACTGGCATGGTCAAACCTGCCGGGGCACCTTCTTATGATCGGTAAATGTTAGGCATATTTGGAAAACTCTTTTAGATACGTTGTGTTTGGCTAGTTTCATTTTGAATTTTTATTTCTCCTTTATTCTTCCGCGTGTTTAGGGTTTACGGTTTAAGGTTTAGGTTTTAAGGTTTAGGTTTTAAGGTTTAAGGTTTTATGGTTTAGAGTTTATGGTTTTTAGGGTTTAGGGTTTTGAGTTTTGGGTTTAGGGTTTTTAGGGTTTAGTGTTTTTAGGATTTAGGGTTTAGGTGGAATTCATTTAGTGTTTGAGGGGGGAGAATTTAGAGTAAGATCTGAGAGAAAACACTGTGGGTCGGCCACTTATCGCTGGCGATTATGCCGCTGTTCGCTGTTGGAATGTTCTCAAATGTTGCAGATTGGTTCTTGACGGCGAGATCGACATTCTAACTGAATGAATTGTGAATAGGTGCTCAGAAACAAAAATTATTCTGCCCGTAATTCGTTGACCTTTTCGACCTGCTGCAGCGATATTAGACACTGACATTATTATGGTCTGAATTTGCTGCCCCAAAAGGAGTTCTTTTTTCCCTACTTGTCGTCGGCGATTACTCTATTGTTCGCCGTTGAATTGGTTTCAAAATTTATAGAATAGTTCCTGAAGGTTAAAGCTATATTCCTACCAAACAAATTTTCTGGTAATGGGCGAAAACAAAATTATTCTTGTCGAAATTTACTAAACTTGCCAATCTGCCTTCAGCAATATCTCTACCGTTCGCCATTAGATTTGTCTTAAATGTTGCAAAACACTCAATCATTGAAGGCACGTGTTTCTCAATATTAAGAATCATTTAATAGAAAAAAAACTATTTTTTATGTATGCTTATGTATACTTTCCTTGGTTCTGTTGCCATAGTGGGTTTACGCAATCGATAGGATCATATAGATTTCTTTTCATGCATAATCACCTTTTAAGTCTCCTACAGAGTGTGAAGTACTAGAGAAAAGGGTATTGCGTCGGTTAGAAACAGTCCAACGACAGCCAATCAAGCTCTTTCTTGGGATTCTAAAAATCTAAAAAAGTTTACTAGAAAATAACATCGTTATAATGATGAAGCAGAACTCAATTTCCTAAAGAAAGTAGAAAAAGATTTCAAAGAGAATCTGAAGTTGGTGGCGATTGGTTAATAAGAACGTACATAAGGAAATATAAACTAACTTTGGTTTGGGTTTGAAGAGTTGATTTGTTTAAGAATGAAATGTCATTTATGTCACGACTACGTTGTAATTTTTAATCTAAACAAAACAATTGCTTTGTCATATTTTATAACTGGCAATGTCAAACTTACCTGGGCATCTTCTAATCTTCGGCAATAGTTGGGCATGTTTGGAAAACCCTTTTAGGTACGGAGAATTTGGCTGGTTACATTCTTAGTTTTTGCTTCTCTTCTAATCTTCGGCGTGTTTAGGGTTTATGGTTTAGGTTTTAGGGTTTATGGTTAAAGTTTTAGGTTTTAGGGTTTAAAGTTTAGGGGTGATTCATTCAGTGTTTGAAGAGAGAGAATTTAAAGTGAGATTTGAGAGAAAACTCTTTGGGTCCGCCACTTGCCCATGTGATTTCACTGTCATTTGCCGTTGGATTGGTCTCAAATGTTGCAGATCCATTGCTGACGGCGAGATCTACATTCTGACAGAACGGATTGTGCATAAGTGGTCGGAAACAAAAATTATTATCGCCAAAATTTGCTCAACTTCACAACTTATCGCAGTGATATTACGACAAGGACGTTACTACAGTCGGAAGTTATTGCCCCAAAAAGAGTTTTTTCTTTCCCAACTAAGGCCGGTGATTATTCTATCGTCCGCCGGTGGATCAATCTCAAAATTTCAGAAAAGTTTTTGGCAATGAGATCTATAATCTGACCAAACAGATTGTGTAGATGAATTTCGACACAGATGTTATTACGGCCGAAAGTTGTTGTCCCAAAAGGAGTTCTTTTTTCAATATTTACTACCGACAATTCCTTTGTCGTCCGCTGTTGGATTGGTTTTAAATTTTGTAGAACATTTTCTGAAGGTTGGATCTATATTTTGATCGAACAGATTGTTTAGAAATTGGCGGAAACGAAAATTATTTTTGTCAAAATTTGCTGAACTTTCCAACCTACCTTTGGCTATATCTCTGCCATTCGCCGTTGGATCGGTCTCAAATGTTACAGAATGGTTCTTGATCGTGGGATCTATGGTTTGACCAAAGAGATTGTTGATATGATTTCAGACTCGGCAGGTTATTAAGGTAGGAAGTTATGGGCCAGAATTTCCATCCTATCATCGGCGATTACTCCGCCGTCCGTCTGTGGATTGATCTCAAAATTTACAGTACGGTTGTTGGCAATGAGATCTATAATCCAACTGAACGGATTGTGTATAGGAATTTCGAAACAGATGTTATAACTGCCGAAAGTCGCTTCCCCAAAAGGAGTTCTTTTTTACCCATCTACCACTGGCAATTACTTCGCCGTCCGTCATTGGATCTGTCTCAAAATTTCTGAACACTTCCATAAGGTTAGATCTATATCTGATCCAATAGATTATCTAAAAAATAGCGGAAACAAAAATTATTCTTGCCGAAATTTGCTGAACTTCCTAACCTACCGCCGACGATATCTTCATCGTTCGCCGTTGGATTGGTCTCAAATGTTGTAGAACACTTAATCATTGAAGGCACATGTTTCTCAATTTTAAGAATCATTTAATAGAAAAAAATTATCTTTTATGTATACTTATGTATACTTTCCACGGTTCTACTACTGCAGTGGGTTTACACAATTGATCGGATCATATAGATATCTTTTCATTACAATCACCTTTTAAGTCTTCTATAGAGTGTGAAGTACTGGAGAGAAGGGTGTTGCATCAGTTAGAAATAACCCTACAACAACCAATCAAGCTATTTTTCAAGATTCTAGAAATCTGAAAAACTCTAGTAGAAAATAACATCGTTATAATGATGAAGCAGGACTCAATTTCATAAAGAAAGGAGAGCAAGATTTAATAGAGAATATGAAGTTGGGGGCGAGTTTTTAACTAGAATATACATATGGAATCATAAACTAACTTGGGTTTGGGTTTGAAGGGTTGATTTGTTTAAGAAAGAAATGCCATGTATGTCACGATTACGTTGTAATTTTTTAGTTGAAAAAAATAATTGCTTTGTCATATTTTATGACTGGCAGTGTCAAACCTGCCTGGGCACCATATAATTTTCAATAATAGTTAGCCATGTTTAGAAAACCATTTTAGGTATGGCGTGTTTGGATAGTTTCATTTTGAGTTTTTGTTCTTTTATAATCTTTGGGGTATTTAGGGTTTAGGGTTTAATGTTTAGTGTTTTTAGGGTTTAGGGTTTTAGGATTTAGCATTTTTAGGATTTAGGGTTTAAGGGATATTCATTTAGTGCTTAAAAAGAGAAAATTTAAACTGAGATTTGAAAGAGAACACTTTGGGTCCGCCGTTAATCGGATTGAAATTTAATAGACAAATTCCCGAAGGTTTGATCTATGTTCTGACTGAACGGATTGTGTAAAAGAGTTAGGAAATCGGAGTTATTGCCGTTGGAATCAGTTTCCTTGAAAAGAGCTTTATCCTCTCCATTTACAAAACGATTCTTGGCAATGGGAACTATAATCTGACCGAACGTATTGTCTGGAAAAGTGTGGAAACAAATTTATTCTTGTTGAAATTTGCTGAACTTCCCAACCTACCTCCAACAAGAGGGGGTGTGAAGTGCTGGAGAGAAGAGTGTTGCATCGGTTAGAAACAACCCAACGACAACCAATCAAGATCTTTCTCGGGATTCTAGAAATCCAAAAAAGTGCACTTGAAAATTAAATTGTTTTAATGATGAATAAGGACTAGATTCTATAGAGAAAAGAGTACAAGACTTCAGATAAAATCTGAAGTTGAGAGCAATTGTTTAATGAGAATGGGCATAAGAAAACATAAACTAACTTGGGTTTAATTTTAAAAGGTTGATTTGTTTTAAAAAGAAATGATATTTATGTCACAACTGCATTGTGATTTTTAAGTTGAAACAAAGCAATTGTTGCGTCTTATTTTATGACTAGCAGTGTCAAACCTGCCAGGGCATCTTCTAATGATCGGTAATTGTGGGGAATGTTTGGAAAACCCTTTTAGGTGCGTTGTGTTTGGCTGGTTTTCATTTTGAGTTTTTGTTTCTCCTCTAATATTCGGTGTGTTTAGGGTTTAGGGTTTTATAGTTTAGGTTTTAGGGTTTAGGGTTTAGAGTTATGGGTTTAGGGTTTTCAGGGTTTAAGGTTTTCAGGGTTTAGAGTTTTTAGGCTTTAGGGTTTACGACGATTCATTTAGTGTTTGAAGGGAAAGAATTTAGAGTCAGATTTGAGAGAAAACACTTTGGGTCTACCACCTGCTGCCCGCGATTACGCCGCCGTTCGCCTTTGGTTTGGTCTCAAATGTTGCAAAACAGTTCCTAACAGTGAGATCGACATTCTAACCGAAGGAATTGTGGATAAATGGTCGGAAATAAAAATTATTCTGGCGAAAATTTGTTAAACTTATTGACTTGCCGTAGCAATATTACGACAAAAACGTTAATACGATCAAAAGTTGTTGCCCTAAAAGTAGTTCTTTCTTCCCCAATTGCAGCCGGCGATTTCTCCGTCGTCTGTTGGTAGATTGGTCTCAAAATTTGCAGAACGCTTCTTAGCAATGGGAACTATAATCCACCCGAACTGATTGTGTGTAGGAATTGCGAAATAGACGTTATAACTACCGGAAGTTGCTTCCCCAGAAGGAGTTTTTTTTTACCCACCTACCACCGGTAATTACTCTGCCATTCGCAGTTGGATCGGTCTCAAAATTTGTAAACCACTTCCTGAATGTTGGATCTATATTTTGACCGAACGGATTTTCTAGAAAAGCGCGGAAACAAAAATCATTCTTGCCAAAATTTGCTAACTTCCCAATCTGCTGCCGACGATATCTTTGCTGTTTGCCGTTGGATTTGTCTCAATTGTTCAAAAACACTCAATCATTGAAGGCACATATTTCTTAATATTAAAAATCATTTAATCGAAAATAAACTTTCTTTTATGTATACTTATGTGTACTTTCCTTGGTTCTACTTATACAGTGAGTTTATGTAATCGATAGGATCATATAGATATCCTTTCATCGTAATCACCTTTTGAGTCTCTTACGGTTAAAGTACTGGAGAGAATGATGTTGCGTCGGTTAGAAACAGCACAACGATAGCCAATCAGGCTCCTTCTCGGGATTCTAGAAATCCAAAAATTTGTACAAGAAAATAACATCGTTATAATGATGAAGCAGGACTTGATTTCATAGAGAAAGGAGAACAAGATTTTAGATAGAATCTGAAGTTGGGTGCGAGTGTTAATGAGAACGGGCATAAGAAAATATAAACTAATTTGGGTTTAGGTTTGAAAGGTTGATTTGTTTAAGAAAGAAATGCCATGTATATCACGACTGCGTTGTAATTTTTTAGTTGAAACAAAACAATTGCTTTGTCATATTTTATGACTGGCAGTGTCAAACCTGCTTGGGCGTCTTATAATCTTCAGTAATAGTTAGCCATGGCCGAAAAACCTTTTTGGGTACGGCATGCTTGGCTTATTTCATTTTGAGTTTTTGTTTCATCTCTAATCTTCGGCATGTTTAGTGTTTAGGGTTTAGGGCTTAGGGTTTAGTGTTTAAAATTTATGTTTTAAGGTTTAGGGACTTAGGGTATTTAGGATTTAGGGTTTAGGATATTTTGAATTTACGGTAGGGTTTTGGATTTTTAGTGTTTAGGTTTTAGGGTTTATGGTTTAGGAAACCAGAGTTATTGTCGTTAGATCATATTGAAAGAACTCATTTTTAGGTGGCAACTACCTGTCATAATAACTTCCGTGTCGTAATATCGCCGCCGGCAGGTTGGGAAGTTCAACAAATTTCTGCTAGAATAATTTTGTTTCTAACTACTTATGCACAATCGGTTCTGTCAAAACGTAGATCTCGTCTTTGGAACCGATCTACAACCTTTGAGGCCGATCCAATAGCGGACGCTAGAGAAATTGCCGGCGGTAGTTAGGGAGGACAAAGCTCGTTTTGGGGATGCCGATTCCGACGGCAATAACTCTAATTTTCCAACTCTTCGACACAATGCGTTCAGTTAGAACGTAGATCCAACTACTAGGAACATGTCTATTAAATTTTCGTCTAATCTAACGACGAACGCTAGTGGATTGTTTTGAAGAGTTCGATCTAATGCCAAAATTTACTGAACTTTTCAACCTACCACCGGTGATATCTCTGCTGTCCGCCGTTGGATTCTTCTGAAATCTTGCAGAACACTCAATCATTAAAAGCACATGTTTCTCAATATTAAGAATCATTTACTAGAAAAAAATATCTTTTATGTATACTTATTTATACTTTCCTTGGTTCTACTGATACAGTGGGTTTACGTAGTCGATAGGATCATATAGATTCCTTTCATCATAATCACCTTTTGATCTCCTACAGAGGTTGAAGTACTGGAGAGAAGGATGTTGCGTCGGATAGAAACAATCCAACGACAGCTAATCAAGCTCTTTCTCAAGATTCTAGAAATTCAAAAATGTGTACGAGAGAATAATATCGTTATAATGATGAAGCAGGACTCGATTTCATAGAGAAAGGAGAACAGGATTTTCGATAGAATTTGAAGTTGGGTGAGAGTGTTAATAAGAACGAGCATAAGAAAACATAAACTAACTTGGGTTTGGGTTTGAACTTCCCGACTTGTTGCCGGCGATTTCTCCCCTGTCCACCATTGGATCGGTCTCAAATGTTACAGAATAGTTTCTAATTGTGGGATCTATGGTCTGACCGAATAGATTATTGATATAATTTTAGACACGGAGGTTATTACAGTCGGAAGTTGCAGGCAAAATTTCCCACCCATTATCGGTGACAGCTCGGCCGACCCACTTACTGTTAGATCGGTTTTAAAATTAACTGACTACTTCTTGAAGGTTGGATCTATATTTTGATCTAACAAATTTTCTGGAAAAGCACGGAAACAGAAATCATTCTTGCCAAAATTTGCTGAACTTCCCAACCTGCTGCCGGCGATATCTTTGCTATTCGTCGTTGGATTTGTCTCAATTGTTGCAGAACACTCAATCATTGAAGGCACATATTTCTCAATATTAATAATCATTTAATTGAAAAAAAACTATCTTTTATGTATACTTATGTAGACTTCCTTGGTTCTACTGATACAGTAAGTTTACGCAATCAATATGATCATTTAGATATCCTTTTATCATAATTACCTTTTTAGTCTCCTATAAAAGTTAAAGTATTGGAGAGAAGGGTGTTGCGTCAGTTAGGAACAACCCAACGACAGCCAATCAAGCTCCTTTTCGGAATTCTTAAAATCCTAAAAAGTGTACGAGAAAATAACATCATTGTAATGATGAAGCAGGACTCGATTTTATAGAGAAAGGAGAACAAGATTTTAGATAGAATCTAAAATTGGGTATAAGTGTCAATGAGAATAGGCATAAGAAAACATAAACTAACTTGGGTTTGGGTTTCAAAGGTTAATTTGTAAAAGAAACAAAATGTCATTTATGTCACGACTGCGTTGTAATTTTTTAGTTGAAACAAAACAATTGCTTCGTCATATTTTGTGACTGGCAGTTGTCAAACCTGGCTAGGCACCTTCGAATCTTCAGTAATATTTGGCCATGTTTGGAAAACCTTTTTAGGTACGGCGTGTTTGGCTGGTTTCATTTTGAGTTTTTGTTTCTCTTCTAATCTTCGGCGTGTTTAGCGCATTAGGGTTTAGGGTTTAATGTTTTGGGTTTTTAGGGTGTTGGATTTTGGGTTTTAGGGTTTAAGGTTTAGGGGGGATTCATTTAGTATTTAGACAGAGAATTTAAAGTGAGATTTGGAAGAAATCACTTTGGGTCTATAGTTAATCGAATTGAAATTTAACAAACATGTTCTTAGAGGTTAGATGTATGTTCTGACTGAACGGATTGTGTAGAAGAGTTAGGAAATCGAAGTTATTACCGTTGGAATCGGCATCTTTGAAAAGAGCTTTATCCTCTCCATTTACAAAACGATTCTTGGCAATGGGATCTATAATTTGACAGAACGGATTGTCTGGAAAAGTGCGAAAACGAAATTTATTCATGCCAAAATTTGCTGAACTTCCCTACCTATCTCCGTTAATATCTCTGTCATCCGTCGTTAGATTGGTCTCAAATATTACAGAACACTTAAGCATTGAAGGCATATGACTCTCAATATTAAGAATCATTTAATAAAAAAAAACTGTCTTTTATGTATACTTTCCTTGGTTTTGTTGCCACAGTGGGTTTACGCAATCGATAAGATCATACAAACATCCTTTCATGCATAATCATCTTTTAAGTCTCCTATATGGTGTGAAGTATTTGAGAGAAGGGTGTTGCATCGGTTATAAACAGCCCAACGACAGCCAGTCAAGCTCTTTCTCGGGATTCTAGAAATCTAAAAAAGTGTATGAGAAAATAACATTGTTTTAATGATGAAGAAGGACTCGATTCCATAATGAAAGGAGAACAAGATTTCTAATAAAATCTAAAATTGGGGGCAATTGTTTAATAAGAACGGGCATAAGGAAACATAAACTAACTTGGGTTTAGGTTTGAAAGGTTGATTTCTTTAAAAAAGAAATGTTGTTTATGTCACGATTGCATTGTAATTTCTAAGTTGAAACAAAACAATTACTACGATTTATTTTATGACTAGAGGTGTCAAACTTGCCCAGGCACCTTCTAATGATCGGTAATTGTGGGTAATGTTTGGAAAAACCTTTTAGGTACGTTATGTTTGGCTGGTTTCATTTTGAGTTTTTGTTTCTCCTCTAATATTCGATGTGTTTAGGGTTTAGGGTTTAGTGTTTTTGTTTTAGGATTTAGGGTTTAGGGTTTTTTGGTCTAGGTTTTAGGGTTTAGGGCTTAGAGTTATGGGTTTAGGGTTTTCAGGTTTTAGGGTTTAGAAGGATTCATTTAGTGTTTGAAGGGAGTGAATTTAGAGTGAGATTTGAGAGAAAACACTTTAGGTCTACCCCCTGCTGCCAGCGATTGTGCCGCTGTCAGCCGTTGGTTTGGTCTCAAATGTTGCAAATAGATTCCTAACAGCGAGATCGACATTTTGACCCAACGAATTGTGCATAAGTGGTCGGAAACAAAAATTATTCTAGCGGAAATTTGTTGAACTTCCTGACTTGCCGCAGCAATATTACGACACAAACGTTATTACAGTCGAAAGTTGCTGCCCTAAAAGTTGTTCTTTTTTCCCCAGTTGCGGCCGGCGATTACTCCGTCGTCCCTCTGTGGATTGGTCTCAAAATTTGCAGAACGGTTCATGGCAATGGGAACTATAATCCGACCGAATTGATTATGTGGAGGAATTGCGAAACAGACGTTATAACTACCGGAAGTTGCTTCCCTAGAAGGAGTTTTTTTTACCCACCTACCACCAATAATTACTTAGCGGTCTGCCGTTGGATCGGTCTCAAATTTGTAGACTACTTCTTGAAGGTTGGATCTATATTTTGACCGAATGTATTTTCTGGAAAAGCACGGAAACAAAAATCATTCTTGCCAAAATTTGCTGACTTCCCAACCTGCTGTCGACGATATCTTTGTTATTCGCCGTTGGATTTGTCTTAATTGTTGCAAAACACTCAATCATTGAAGGCACATATTTCTTAGTATTAAGAATCATTTAATAGAAAAAAAAACTATCTTTTATGTATACTTATGTGTACTTTCCTTTGTTCTACTTATAAAGTGAGTTTATGTAATCGATTGGATCACATAGATATCCTTTCATCGTAATCACCTTTTGAGTCTCTTACAAAGGTTGAATTACTAGAGAGAAGGATGTTGCGTCGGTTAGAAACAACACAACGATAGCCAATCAAGCTCCTTATCTGGATTCTAGAAATCCAAAAATGTGTACAAGAAAATAACATCGTTATAATGATGAAGCAGGACTTGATTTCATAGAGAAAGGAGAACAAGATTTTAGATAGAATCTGAAGTTGGGTGCGAGTGTTAATGAGAACGGGCATAAGAAAATATAAACTAATTTGGGTTTAGGTTTGAAAGGTTGATTTGTTTAAGAAAGAAATGCCATGTATATCACGACTGCGTTGTAATTTTTTAGTTGAAACAAAACAATTGCTTTGTCATATTTTATGACTGGCGGTGTCAAACCTACTTGGGCATCTTATAATCTTCAGTAATAGTTAACCATGTTTGGAAAACCTTTTTAGGTACGGCATGTTTGGCTTGTTTCATTTTGAATTTTTGTTTCTTCTCTAATCTTCGGCATGTTTAGTGTTTAGGGTTTAGGATTTAGTATTTAGAATTTAGGTTTTATGGTTTAGGGGCTGAGTGTTTAGGGTTTTTAGGATTTAGGATTTAAGATTTTTTGATTTTACAGTTTAGGGTTTTGGATTTTTAGTGTTTAGGTTTTAGGGTTTATGGTTTATGGTTTAGGAAACCGGAGTTATTGCCGTTAGATTAGTTTAAAAGAGCCTTATTTTGGGTGGCAACTGCCTGCCGTAATAACTTCCATGTCGTACTATCGCCGACAGCAGGTTGTGAAGTTCAACAAATTTCTACTAGAATAATTTTTGTTTTCTACTACTTATGTACAATTCTTTCTGTCAGAATGTAGATCTCGCCGTTGGGAACGCATCAGCAACGTTTGAGGCCAATCTAACTGCGGACGCTAGAGAAATCGCCGGCGGTAGTTAGAGAGGATAAAGCTCTTTTCGAGGATGCCGATTCCGACGGCAATAACTCCGGTTTCCTAACTCTTCGACACAATCCGTTCAGTCAGAATGTAGATCCAACTACTAGGAACAAGTCTATTAAATTTCAGTTCAATCTAATGACAAAAGCTAGTGAATTGTTTTGAAGAGTCATATCCAATGTTGAATTTACTGAACTTTTCGACCTGCCACCGATGATATCTCTATTGTCTGTCGTTGAATTTTTCTGAAATCTTGCAGAACACTCAATTATTAAAGGAACATGTTTCTCAATATTAAGAATCATTTAATAGAAAAAAAAATTTTCTTTTATGTATACTTATGTATACTTTCCTTTGTTCTACTGATACAGTGGGTTTACGTAATCGATAGGATCATATAGATATCATTTCATTATAATCACCTTTTGAGTCCCCTACAGAGGTTAAAGTACTGGAGAGAAGGATATTGTGTCGGTTAGAAATAACCCAACGACAGTAAATCAAGCTCTTTCTCGGGATTCTACAAATTCAAAAATGTGTACGAGAAAAAACATCGTTATAATGATGAAGCAGGATCGGTCTTAAAATTGTCTGACCACTTCTTGAAGGTTGGATTTATATTTTGATCGAACGAATTTTCTAGAAAAGCGCAGAAACAAAAATCATTCTTGCCAAAATTTGTTGAACTTCCCAACCTGCTGCCGACGATATCTTTGCTGTCCGCCATTGGATTTGTCTCAATTATTGCAAAACACTCAATTATTGATGGCACATATTTCTCCGTATTAAGAAGCATTTAATTGAAAAAAATATATATTTTATGTTTATTTATATATGCTTTCCTTGGTTCTACTGATATAGTGAGTTGACGAAATCGATATAATTATATAGATATCCTTTTATCATAATCACCTTTTGAGTCTCCTCTAGAGGTTGAAGTATTGGAGAGAAGGGTGTTGCGTCGGTTAGAAACAACCCAACGAGAACCAATTAAGCTCTTTCTCGGGATACTAAAAATTCAAAAATCTATACGAGAAAAAACATCGTTATAATAATGAAGCAGGACTCGATTTCATAGAGAAAAGAGAACAAGATTTTAGATAGAATCTGAAGTTGGGTGCGAATGTTAATGAGAACGGGCATAAGAAAACATAAACTAACTTGGGTTTGGGTTTGAACTTCCCGACCTACCGCCGGTGATATCTCCACTGTCCACCGTTGGATCGGTCTCAAATGTTACAGAATAGTCTCTAATTGTGAGATCTATGGTCTGAACAAATAGATTATTGATATAATTTTAGACACAGAGGTTATTACAGTCGGAAGTTGCAGGCAGAGTTACCCACCCGCCATTGGTGACCACTCGGCCGACCCATTTGCCGTT
>JAXCLQ010071255.1:0-12454 GCA_035584115.1 Cedrela odorata
CGACATATCACACTTGCATGATTTACTTATTGAGATGTTTATCTCACCTTTTATTGAAAAATTTATTTTTCAGATAACAGCATATAAGGATGACCGAGTACACAAGTGAAAATGTTATTATTTTTTATATATGTAATTTGTAATTAGCTAAGTAATGTGTATAGACTTGTAGGTTAGTATGAATATTTTTGTATATGAAAATGATAATCTATTTGTATTACAAAGAGTTGTATTATATGTACACTTGTATATATAAAAAAAAATTATTAACTAGAAATGTTTAAGTTTTGTGTAAATAAAAGAATAGCAGTGTATATAAAGAATGTAAGTATGTATTTGTAGTTAATAAGAAATAGGTGTGACATGTTGTCTATAGCAGATTGCATATAAGGTAATAATTAGATAATATGAAAAGTACTTGAAGGTTGAGGAATTAATAAATGATTTGCCGCTTTAAATAACGTAGAGTAGATATCCCAAGAGACGCAATTTTAACATGAGTGATAATATAAACTCATAGCCATGGCGAGTTATGAAAAGAGTTTCAGAAACTCTAAATTTATATTATTAGCTTAAGTCAAAAATAGGGTAAATATTTTTCATATTCTAAAATTTTTGGTGGGATATGTATTAGGCAAAATGATTAATTTATACAATAATCATATACGAAATAAGTTTTACTAAAGTTAATATTCTTTCTCAATTGGGAGTCATGATACATTATTAGATGTGGCTTTTGATATATGAAAGTTAGTTTTTTAATTAAAGTGTTAATTAATGATAAATTATTTAGATTAATTTATCTAGACTTAAGAAGTCTATAATTATCTTCATTACTAACATAAAAAAGAATCTAATAATTCACGTACTTTAAAATGTTGAGAAATTAAGGATAAGTTATGTAAAATTAAGTTTTAGGATTTAATCGATAAGTTCTTAAAATTTTGGAGTAAATTAGGAATTTCAAAAATTATGGATAAAAATGAAATTCTAAAAATTCTAAGCTATTTTGTAAATCTGAAAATCATAGGCATGTTTTGTAATTTCAAAAAGTACATTCATTATGTTGTAGTTTCTAAAAGTAAATGATCTGAAATGTAATTAAGTAAATTATTTGTATACAATTATAATTTTAAGATTTATGATATCCCAATTTGATTAGGAATGATAAATTTTATTTAATTAATTTGATTAATTAAAAAATAATTAGTTATTAAATTTATGATGAATTAGTAATTTTATTTAATTAGGATTAGACTATATCTCTATCCAATCATTTCTAATGTGATTGGGAGTAGATAACTAAATTAAAACTATAAATACCTCCTACCTTGGCCGAACCTTACAATTAGTTTTTAATAAAATTTTGATTTTTGTTTTAATTTGTTAAAAGGAAAATCTTTTTCTTGTGGCCTAAATTGCCAAAATTTTCAAATCCTAATTCTTATCTCTTTTCTTAAGCTAGCACTAAAGAAAAAGCTCCTACATAACCTTAGATTTAGTGAAATCAAAATTTCTTAATTCTCTACTTTGTGTGAATAATATTGGAGGTCTATTCTTAATTCTTTGCTTTATATGGACACCATTAGAGACCAAATAGTTTGGTAGTTTTGAATATTATACGAGAAAATAATTATTTTAACCTTATTGGTAGTGAAGATTTAAAGTATAATCTTAATTCCTTAGTTTATGTTTATTGATATTATGAAGCACGATTAATGTAAACCATGTTCTTCGAAACATAGGGTTAAAATAGTTATTGTATGACTTTTATTTTCACACATGTATTGTTAATAATTAGTTGACATATTATCAATGCTTAGTTGAGCTTAAGTCAGTTTAATGGTATGCGTATTTTAGGTTTAGCATAAAATGAGTTTCTGTATGTTGCCCTATACATACGGCGGTCTCGCTAGTCGGTTAGCAAGAGGGGTTAAGGGGCAATGCCCTTGCGGAGAAGTAAGGGGCGAAGCCTCTGGAAAGAAAATAGAATTGGTTCTATAAAATATTTGGTTTTAGCTTAAAAATTTTGTGAGAATTGTGTGTTTAAGCCAAACAGATCGATACATTTTACACAGATCGATACTTTACAAAGATAGAGACTTAGAAAGAAATTATAAATTGACCAAATCGATACATTCATAAAATGTATTGATACATTACAAGATAGAGAGTTAGAAAATAATTATAAGATGAACCAGATCGATATCTTCATCAAAAGTATCGATACATTACAAGTTAAATAGTTCAAAAATATTTATACGTTGAATCAGATCAATACCTTCATCAAAAGTATCGATACATTACAAAGGAATTGATACATAAAGATAAATATATCGATACTTGGTATTGAAGAAATTTGCATAATCAAATTTTAATAAACAAATTGATACATAGTCTAAAGGGATTGATAAATTGCGCAAATCTGGATAAAATTCGATGGACAATTTTAGAATTTCTGAAATTTCTTAAGGGTATTTTGGAATTTTTGCCTATTTCTATATATAGCCATGAAGATGATTTGACTCTCTAGTGTTCTTTATTCGTCTGTCTCTCTAAAAATACTCTTCTCTCTCTCTCTCTATATATATATATCTCTATCTTTCTTTATCTCTTAAAATCTCTTTAAATCCTTTAGGTTTTCTTCAAATTTAGGTTGCCAATTGATTACCCATCATTTCCTTTTCGATTTGGTACCATTGTAAACTGAAAATAGTAAGAGAAAGCAAGGAAGGAGATTAGGGTTTCAACGAGATTTGAGAATTTTTCAGTTAATCGTTGATTAAAGGTTTCTACAAACTTCTACATGTTACCGATAAATTTATTAACTCGTTAGAAGTTTGATTTTGAGATTTTGAACATGTTAGAACTTAGGGATTTACTGTTCATTCAAGATTTCCATTGATTTTTGGTAGAAAATGTTAGATTGAGTTGATTTATGATAATTAGAGTATTTTGATTAAAATGTAACATTAGAATAAGTCAGCCATGAGATTTCCTTGTCATAAATCAGATAAATAGTCTTCGTTAGTTAAACCTTAAGAAATGTGTCATGTGTGAATTAAAGAATTTTAGCTATGTTTTCTATGAGCATTGCATTTAGCTCATTTAAGTTTAATCAATTAAATTGTGGAGTTAATTATTATATACATGTGTGGTATTAGGCTCCGAGTACTCAGGAAAATGACCTAGAGGGCGTGAGAACCATTAGTAGAAGTGGTTACTCTGCCATTATTGTGAGTAAATTTATTACATACATAAATATATATTTATATGTGTGTTATACATATATGTACACTTGTGTGCTAGACAAATAGTTTTCTTGTTAAGGGAAAATTTGAAATAAATCTGTTTATATATATTTTTTTACATTGATATTGGAATAATTTATTTATTGGACTATTGTTGACAAAATTTTGATATACATGCTGAAATAACCTTAGAGCCATGACTAATTTACATGATTATATCATTGATTGAAATTGATTTGATTTATGCATGTATATTGGTAATGAGGCCGGTAGGTTGGATATTATTATATGGTCAGTGAGTTTGATTATTTATTGTAGTTACATGAAGGTAGTCTATAGATGAACCAATTGAGAGGTCGCATAGGTGAGTATAGCCACAATATGGCTGGTATAAAAAAGAATATCCATGGCAAGCCCACTGTGTGTCAGGTACGGATGTGCAAATATATAGATACCTTATGAAAAGTCCTAGCGGTTTGATAGGGATTTCTTAGATTTGACACATATTACGAGGATAGTCACTCGTATCACCAAGTGATTACTCGGAGCCAACATCAGTGAGAATGACTTATTTTTATAAATGCACGCTTTACATAAAAATAAATGATTTTGTAAAATATAGAAAATAGTTTTCTGTTTTATAAGAATTCATTCATATGGTTTTATACATGAAAGACTTACTGATAGATTTCGAAATTACCTCGGCCAAGGTAGCTTTTAAGAAAGTATAACTAGCCCGATTTAGTTGTTTAAAACTATATGCAAATCTATAAACTGTTTTTTAGTTATTTGATTAAATGAAATATGTATATACTTTTGAGTATATTGTAAAGTAATTACAATATATGAAATTTGGAAGTGTTTGTACATGTATGTATATATGTGTGTATTTATTTACTCACTTAGTATAGTCGTATACTCATCCTTCGCCTTATTTCAACTTTTCGCCTTATTTTTACCTGGTTATTGGTAGCCATAAAGAGCTTTCAGCTCTCTAAGTAGGTTTTCTTTTAGCTCACACTTGTATTATATTCCACTTGATAGAGTTAATTGGTTAAAGTTATTTAGATTTTATAATGTATTTATAAACTAAACAGTTTATATAAATATTTATGTACATTCAACACTATTAAGAATAGTTCTCATTATGATAATATTTTACTTATTTGATATGTATTTTAAATGATATGATCATTAATTATTAATTTTTTATAATAATCTTATGAACGAGAGTTATTATTTTATAATTATGAATCCATATATTTTTTATGAGTAAAAGGATGAAAAGAAAATTTTACAAGTTTTATTTATATATTCTGAATATATATAAAGTGTATCATTAAAAATTGTGATGGTTGTTACAAAACGGACGCCAAATTCATAGCATGACAATTAAATAATATGAATTTGGGATGAAAATTAAAAGTCAAGTTTTTCCTGCCGATTAGACTGGCTATCTTTTTTAAAGTCAAAAGTTTTTAACGGACAATCGTGTCACTCCTTTAAAGTTGAACATCCTGCGGTAGATATCGAATTACTCTTTCCAAAGCGATTTTTTTTTTTTTTTTTTTTAAGATGGATGACTGAATTACCCTTAAAGTCGAGTTGCCTTCCACAAGGATCGAGTTGTCCCTTTTAATCAACTCGTTCATTTTTAAAAGGTAATCTACTCCGTCTTTTAAAATGGAATTTTCTTGCGGTAGTCCTAGATTCTAGACAAGAATCGCAACTGTTGCATCGGTTTGACCTTTGTATTAAACACCATGTTTTCTGTTCTGAACTCTCCCATATCCCATGCTGTGCATGCATATGCAATGCACAGTCAGTCAGTCTTAATTCTTCAATCAGATCACATGCACTTTCTAACAGTAGAAAGTTGGCTTCATACCATGCATGCTACCGTTTATTAGGTTTCTTTCTTGCATTAGACTGCTGAAAACATTAAGTATCTGTTAACAAACAGTACGAGATTATAAATATATGGCCTCTTTTTAAAGTCAAGCTTTTGCTGGCAAGTAAGTCGCCCCTTTAAAGTCAAATTTCCTAAACAGCGTCCGGACCAACCCTTTCAAAGTTGAATAGCTTTCTAAGAGACGATTGGATCACTCCTTTAAAGGTAACTAACCCCTTAAATTCAAGTTTTTTTCAACAATGATCGGGTTTCTTTTTTAATACGAAACTTTTTTCTTAAAGGTAATTAGGTTGTTCTTTTAAAATTGAATTTTCTTAGGGAGCGCTGGGGTCGTCCCTTTTAAACTCAAGTTTTTGCTTAGAGGACAAGCATGTCGCCCTTTAACGTCAAATTTCCTAGAAAGAATCTGGACCAACTCTTTCAGTTGAATACCTTTCCAAGGGATTGATCGGATCACTCTTTTAAAGTTGACATCCTTAGGTTGAGACTAGGTCACAACTTTTAAAGTCGAACTTTTACAAGAGAGAATGATCATCGACAACTATAAGGACAATCACCATTTGTCAATTGTCGAAATTTATAATCTAGAGAGAGATCCTGTTAAAGTAGAGAGAGACCAAATTTTTATATAATTAAAAGTTAAATTTTCATACCTCTTCAAAAAAAAAAATTTTGAGCTTTTATACTAAACTCTTTTATTTAACTAATGCTTAAGTAATTATTTTGACAAGTAATTAGATGCCAACGCCACTAACTCCCTTGGCTCCTCAAGACTGTGCCACATATATTTGTTAATGCATGGGACTAACTATGAGTCTATAGTCGTTCCTCTTCATTTTATGTGGTTAGGCTCTTGCTTGTTCCTCTTCTATTTTTGTGATTAAGCTCTTATTTTTGGGAGGCAGTTATAAGTCTCACAATTAAGAAAACCACTTCTCATTTTTACTGATACTCTCGTATATAAATATATAAAGTCTCGACAAGAGTTCATAAATCTCATGCTAAAAAATGTATTATTATTTTTCTGAATTTTCTTTCACAATTAAATATAATCTTGATCGTGATTCATAGAATTTTTCTATTTTATGAGTATTTGTACACTTAAATATAAACTCTTATCGAAAAGCGACGATTTACCTTGCAACTGAGAAATTTTATTTTTAAGTAGATGCCATCGATTAATGAAATCTTCTCAATATTCAGGTCTCCCCTTAAGTTGTTCATTTATGGGCTCGGGCCTTTAGTCGCCTATCCATAAGTTCGACCTCTTAGGAGTTCATGGGCTTTTCAGCCCTTTATAAGAAAATTCGTATAAAATTGTATACTCTCGGAGGTATAGAACTTTAGAAGAAATCCGTAAATGCAACCTTCTCTAAAGGTACTCCAGCCTCTCAAATGCATTGGAATATTCCAACATCAAATGAAGTTAAAAGTCCGATTTTTAATTTACAGTTAGTGTTGGAATGAAATCACAAATTATCAATATAAAAATCTATATACGTGCAACTAATTAATGAATATTAATAATCAAATAAAAATAATATTTATCAAATACTTTAATTTATTATATTTTTAACTAATTACAAACATAAATCTCTTAAAGTTCTATTAAGAGAATTTCCTCCTAACAAGAGCATAATCTTTGGACGTTCAAATACATAGTGATTATTGATATGAAAATTCACTCATCCGACTTGTGCTACAAAGGAAGCTGAACAAGACCACGAATATCTATCGGATAAGTGTCGCTCTTCAGCATAGCAACGTATGATCTTCCTCCAATGATCTCACAGGCAGATTCACTTGGATGAACTCCATCATAAAATATGGACAAACCTCTGTTAGAACATGAACTGCTAAACGGAATACATGTCAAAATTCCATTGTTCATCGGCAGATTCGCGACCGGACAACAGGGGGCGGTGAACCCCGTTAAGTCTTGTGTTTTAGCCGCGGTGAACTCCTTTAAGTCTTGTATTTCAGCTGATGTGGTCGGAAAAATCTCGAAAGCGTTTATATAGATGAATCTGGAATCCTGAAAATTGCGATTGAGTTCACCGACTAGGGTTTTAAGCTTTGTATTGAATAGTTGGACAGCTTTGTTTATGTAGTCAACACATATAGAACCAGCTGTGCCATACATTGCTACAGGACCTGGTGCACAGCCAAGTGGACTTATTCCGAATAGTGCTACCTTCCTTGCTCCATAATCATGCAAGGTCTATCACCGAAAAAAAAGAAGTTATCCATTCAAATATTTGAATAAGTTTATTTAATTATAATTAAAAAAAACATTATAAATTTTATTTATTTTAATATATCTAATTATATATAAAAATAAGATATGTGATGTTAAATTACCAAATTAGAAAATTAAATTTTGGAAAAAAATAAACTTTTATATTAGTTGTGATTAATAATAAATACATAGAACATATCCTTATAACGGATCAAAAGAGAAATCAAAATAAGTTATAAACACCAATATTACTCCATACAAGAATAAGAAAACTTAAAGCTTAAAGCTTTATTATTTTTAATTGTTGATGGTAGAGAATTATTTTTAACTTTTGTTGTGAATTTTTATTTTCGTCCCACCATTAATATTAGTAAAAAAAAAAAAAAAAGTTAGAATTAACGATAGCTACCTATTTGATAAAACGTGACAAATTAACTACATCTTTATGTAATATGACATTAAAATTTAGAGAAATAGATGGTAAAACTCAATTTCGAATTAATTAATATTGGTGGGAGCAACCAAGCATGTATTGACAAATACTATTGATAGGTTCAATTATTGCATTCCCACCCACTTAAGTTAGGTTTCAGATCATAATTAAATATGAATTTAATTTCCAACCTATCAAAATCTATAGAAAAAATAAAAAATAAAATAAAATTGAATCCCAATAGAGAGAGAAGTAGTTGAATTTAAGAACCTTTAATTGTTGAGAATATTGTTGAACAAGAAGTGTGGCATATTTCTCTGGTGTGTATAAACGACTTGTCGGATAAAACTGAGGCAACAAGTAGTTGTTAATGTAATCGTTGTTGCCAATTCCAACTGTATATAAGCATTTGCTCAAATAATTTGAAGCTGATTCTTCATTTCCTAATAGGCTTGAAATGTGAGTGACTGTTGTTTTGTGATTCTGTAATTGCCCGTTCAAGCTAATTCCATCACCCTGTTAAATAAGAAGAAAAAATATATTATTTTTTTTAATTACTATATACAGAGAGAGTCATTCACTGATGCATGCGTCTCAATTTTAACAAAATTCGTTTCACAATTCGGAAGTCTGAATTCTCGACTTAATTTGAACCTTGGATTGTAGAGTATTCGGATGTTGGAACAGTATGATTTTTAACAAAGTTTGAACCTTGAATTTGGCCACTGCATCTTTTAAAATACGAATTTGACACAATTTTAGCACTGATGTATGAAAATTAGTATTAATTTTTACATTATCTGAGCTCTAAATTTCTCAAATTTGTATTTTAAAAGACATGAAAGTTCTGCAGAATATATATATATATATATATACACACACACACTTTTATTATAAGTATAATTATGTACACTTTTTCAAGTTTTATTCGAATTTTCTTCCTAGCATGTGATGTGATTTTTACCAATTTAATAGTGAGATGGGTAAATATATGATATAAAAGCTACATATTTACATGGAACTTCTTAAATTCAAGATTTAAGCAATAATTTTTTTTTTTCTGAAAATATAAATTGTTAATTAAAATAATTACCAGGTTGTTTTGTGCAGTTTCATCACGAATTCCAGCTCCTCCAGATGCATAATTCACACCTTTCACAATTTCCTGACCCCTTGCGGTTGCAAATGGCGGAATGAAATTGTCAAATCCAAGTAGTTGAGCTGCAATAAATAACACGACCTAGTTGAATTTAATATTAACTGAATATATTTAAACGTATTTTTAAATAATTTAAATTGTCGATTCTTTTTTGTTTGGCTTTAAAAAAAGAAAAAGAAAAAAGAGAGACTATTTTTGAAATTAAATAAACACTTAAAGTGCTTCCAAAAGAAAAATCACTTATTTATTTATTCATTTGTATTAAATAAATTTTAAATTATTTAATAAATAATTTAATTATCCTTGTATTGTCAAGTAATATTTTTGTTTAATATAATATAGAAACTTAGAAATCTAAACACGAACATTTCAAAAATAATTAATATACAAAGCATTCTAGTTCTAAAAAAAAAAAAGTTTTCTAGATTTATCAAACTAGAGAGAGAGAGAGAGAGAGAGAGAGAGAGAGAGAGAGAGAGGTAGAAGGTCATGCCTATAACATCCGGAATGTTTCGACCATTGGAAAATCTTCCGGTTGGCCCTCCAGAAAAATCAATCCCATATGGCGGATAATTTGCTCGAGCTCTTGTTTGACGATTATTGTTATTGCCATTGTCATATAATGAATCTCCAAAAATGAAGTAACAAGGAACTTGTTGTACTCCATAAACTCTAATTGACAAGCTCAAAATCAACACTACTACTAGTCCTAGATGCCATGCTTTAGGCCTCCACACCATTTTTTTTTTCTGAGACGAACTCGTCCAGAATAATTCTGATCTAGTTCATAATTGTTTCAGAACAAGAAGACACTTTGATACTGGTTTGATAATGAAAGAATGAAAACATTTGTTGGGTATATAAAGAAATGGAGTACGAGTTTGATGAAAAAATAATAGCGAAGGAGAAACAAGTTTGGAAGATGGTTGTCATTATTTATAATCTCATTAATAGACATCCATAACTCCAAAAGAAAAGAAATAGGACCATGCCATATCATGGTAAAATGATGGGAGGCTGAAATTTTTGACCAATTTGATAGATATATGGATGTTGTTGGCTGAAATTATTTTACTACTTTAATAAATGAATTGAGTTGGCTTCGGCTTTGACAAATGGGCCAGAAATAGTTGATAATGCTTCCGTTACGTTGAATTCAAGATATTGGGACATGGGGGTGACTGTTAGTTATGTCTTATAATATGATGTGATATGATCGTAGTAATTAGAAATCTCTGTTACTACTTTGTTGTACTATTACTTGTCTTGAATTTAATTTATATTTACTATTTATGGTTGATAAATTGCATAATGAATACGTACTAGCTACCGTCAAAATTAAATGATCTGGAGATAAATTGAACAATTAACTTGTAAATTGAACAAAATAGGCTGACTTTGTCTTTCATAAATAAATAAATAAAGGAAATCAGAAAGCCAAAATAGTAATAGTACTTCACAATGACAAAACTAGGATGTAAAAAGACAATTATGCTTTTAATAATATGGACATTCCAAATTTATTACCAATTGTGGTCACTATTAGCTTTCGATCAAGTCACTCAAGAAAGGCTGGTATTATTAAGACATATTTATTACAAAGACTTATATAACACGTTATCGAAATTAAGTTATTCACTTGTAATAGGAACAATTGTAATTTTTTTAATAGGGCGGTCGAGTAAAATCATTCTTACTTATCCCAATTACTATCATTATTGATTAATTTCCAAAAGTATGCTATTATTTTCTCTGAAATCAGCCCAAATTTCTTTATGCCCTCTATCACAAACCATATATTATATTGAGCATAGAATCAAACAAGTTAATTAGGGTAATTCAATTCAAACTTAGAAAGATAAAAATACGTATTCTACATTTAAGATACAACAAAACAAAACTTGTAATACATACCATACATTTGGTGAAACAGCAAGAATTGAAAACGAGCTAGTTAACACAATAACTATAACTATGCATTGATCATTTAAATACAAAACAAAATCCAAGAAAATCTCCACTTAGTCCAAGTTCAGATCATCTCATATACGTTCTATATATTTTAATAAGGTATAATTGATAGACAATAGAGCACTTAAAAGGAAGATTTTGGAAAGACTTGCCATTAGAATCTGTAGCAAAATACGTGATTCAGAATCACAGTTAGAAAAATAACGAAGGTGAAGATCTCAAGATAATCAATTAAACTAATAAAACTCATTATTTTTAATAAATTTCATTACTATTTTCTACACTTCATCAACAAATTAATACAACTTAAGCGTAAATTAAACCAAATCAAGTAATAGTATTAAACTGAAAATTTTACTTCGATTTCAAAGAAATTGGAAATAAGAAAATACATTAATACTACATGATTCATCCGTTCCTCAAATTTTTTAAACTTTTAACTCAATATTTTCTGTTGTTAATTTTGCAAATCATTATAAATATAACAATAAATTTGATGACAGCATCTGATGCTAAATGGCAAGAGAAAACTAAGCAACTTAGGTTCAATGTTGATTTCTAAACATTGGTTTCTTTCAAAAATTGAGAGTAAACTAATGACCTCAACTTTACATAATTCAAATAAATTAAACAAATTGAAGAAATCTCCCTAATTTTATTGTTGGGTTGGTTTCCGCATAATATGAAAATTAAACAATCCAACAAGGATTAAGAATTTTTAGTTAAAATATATATATATATAGAGAGAGAGAGAGAGAGAGAGAGAGAGAAATTACATAGAATGAATAGAGAGAAAAGAAACAGGTTTGAGGAGAGAATAAGCTGTATGAACAATTTGAATATGTTTATTCCCTCTTTTACCTTTCTTTTATAATTCACTATATGAGATCCTTTATTTATTTATTTTTGTAGAAAACCAAGAATATTGTTTCTTAATGTTGTGCGTCTCTAGTATTCTCCTAGAGAATATATTTGATTTGATTTTATTTGATGCAGTTGAAGTTAATTTTTTACTACAGTAGACTTTTCCTATTTTGAATTTTTTTCACCTAAAAATTGGTGTTTCTTGTAGAACTCGCAAATTTGATTTAAATTAAGGTTAGTAGATTTTTCATTAATGACAAGGTTACAACATATTAGGTTTGTGAGAGAAAATAAACAAGGTTACGCATGCATAGTTAACACAAAATTAAGACATAAAATGTTATCTATACCTAAGTATATGATTATTATTATTACTTCCAGGATTTTTAATATGTTGATAGTGCATTAAGTATTGAATTAGTAGGAAATTCCATGAAGAAGTAAACTTTGAGATTTTGTTTCAATAAGGTTATTTTGATTTTGGACTAAGTATTGCATATATGAAGATATACTGTGACACTCGCAATTTCTTTTATAAGACTCGTAGTTAAGATTGTAAATATACTTGTTAAAGTATCAAGTGTTAGAATTTTAAGAAATAATATAAAGTGAATTTATAAGGGTA
>JAXCLQ010071257.1:0-12450 GCA_035584115.1 Cedrela odorata
TTAAGAATGATGTAATAGTAACACTCTTTGTATGAAATGATGTAGTATTATATAATAATGATTGATTGAATAAGTATAAGAATGGGGTGTTACATCTATACTCTTATTTAGTACTTGACCTTGCTACAACCTTCAACTTCTTCGAGCTCCATGATACTAGGTTTCCACAAAAATAGGTTTCATAACCTGTGATTGATCTTTTGTCATCAATGTCTCCTGCCTAGCTTGCATTTGAGAAGCCTATCATTTCTAATGTCTTTTCTTGTGCGAAGCAAAGACTATAATTTAATGCCATTGAATATACTTGAGTAAAGACCATGAGGGCAGTGAATTCATCTGACATAAACTTTATTCACTATTTTTGAGTGCCTCTCTAGTGGATTCTGGAATTGTTTATGATCTTATGCTTATCTTTGTTTACAAATATATTTTAGGTTTATATATTCCATATTTTAATCTTATTGTTATTGGATACATGTTACGTGCTTGCTGCTCAGTTTCTGAGGGATTATGTTGGATTGGTTCTTGTAATGCTTATGTTTTTGAAATTTCATTGGTAAAGGGTTCAAGTGTAAGAGCTTTTGTTTCTTAGTTCTGAGAGTTTTGAGTGTTTTTGTTTTGGTGTATGCCATAAGTTGAATTAGTTTGAGTGTTATTATGTTCAGGCTTAACTAAAAGAGGTCTTACACTTTCTTCTTATCTTGAATGACTTAATGATGGAACTGATATAAACTCTGTGTATGTATACTATGTCACATCTTTCAAACATTCACCTCATAGAGTGAAATTTCTTTCACTAAGTGAAGGAAAATCATTTTCTTCAAATTGAACATGTCTAACTATGTAAATCTTACCTAAGCTATGAATGCATCTAAATCCTTTATGATTATGATAGTATTCTAAGAAGATGCACTTTGATGTATGAAATTGGAACTTATACTAGTTGTATGGTTTAAGATGAAGGTAGTAAGCATAATCAAAGGTCCTTAGAGAAGAGTAGTCAAGTAATTTCTTGAAGAGCTTTTGAAATGGTGAGGTGAAGTTTAATACAGATGTTGGCATTTTGTTTATGAGATAGACTACTGTGTCAAATGCATACCACCATTTGTTCAATGGTAGTCCAGCTTATGCAAGCAAGAAAAGTCCAATTTCTACTAAATGTATGTGTTTCCCTTCCACCTTTCTATTTTGGTATAAGGTGCGTGGACAAGTGTGCCTAAATGTTATTCCCCTCTCACTCGAATATGATGCTAATGGTCTAAATTCACCATCCTAGTCAGTTTGGATAATTATGATCTTTGTATCAAATAATATTTATATTTTATCAATAAAATGAATAAAGGTCTGTGTTGTTTTTGATTTCTAGTTTAGAGGGAAAATCTATGTGTATCTAGTATAGTTTCAACTATTCTTAGATAGTATCTATAGCCATTTGTTGAAATAATTGGTGTTGGCCCCCATAAGTCAACATATAAAAGTTCAAGTAACCTTTTTAGCTGTTTCACTATTTTTAAAGCTTTGTTTATGGTTTTTATCTAGTTGACAAGCTGTGCAAATGATAAAGATTGATTTTTATTCATTCTTGGAAGAATATTACAAGATGCAATGAATTTCCTTATAGTTTGATTACCAAGATACCCTAGTCTTCTATGAAGTAAATCAAATATAGTTTAACTCTCTTTCATAACATTATTGACTGACTCTGTCCAAACATTAGATTGATTATGGAAAAATGCAGAAAGTGACTTTGGTTAATTCAACTTGGTTCGTCTCTTAGCAATTACTAGGTTCTCAATCTTCCTATGACTCCTAAGCAAGTAAAGTCATCATTTAGTCACTCATTCCAGCTATATCTTTGATTTTTGTCCTTTATGACACACAAATTGTAACATCCCAAATCTGGAGATGTTATCAGCATGTGACATAATTCACCGTCAACCTAAGCCTCTATCTATCTGTCTAAAGTGTACACTACTCTCATATGCGAATAATAATATCATACTCATGTATGGAATGCAAAAAGAGCGATATGCCCAACCATGAAATATATATAATCAATAAACATTCTATAACATTTTTTATGCTACGATGCACACTGATGTCTATGCATGACTCTCCATGATATGACACTCTATACATGACAGACCCAATGTCCTAGTGACTGCAATGCATATCCTCTTCTCTATCTATGTCTCCAAGGGATTGAAATGGCTCACCAGGGATTGAATCTGCAAAACTGAAGAGTAGGGGGTAAGCCATAGAAGACACAATAAGTGGATACTATAAAACAAGAAAATATAAATATCAGAGAAACTGAGTTCTACTACAAATAAATTTAACTCAAAACTAAAATCAAAATCATGTTCAAATTCTCCAATAATAAAATTAATTCCAACACCAAATTATCATAAATCAGTAATCTCTGTAATTCTAGTATCTTGGCCTGCAATGTGTCATAGTCAGCTAAAATACATCTCTAGCCCTATAAGGCAATCTCTAGCCCCGTAGAATAATATTTGAAAATAAAAAAAAATTAAGCTTATGTTTAAAAAAAATTAGATTTATCATCATGCTTTAAAATCACAAACCAAACTATGTTACAAAATACATGTCTTAATTTAGGAATTAAAAAAAATCGTATAAAATTCAATTAATCATCGACATGCTCAATTATATCAAAATAACTATGATTCCATAATTTCACAAGTGAACATGTTCAATTATAGTTAAACAATTCAAATTAATCCTCAAAAAATTTATATTTCGAACATTATATTCAAACAATATTTTAGAAAAATAAAATATTCACTCAATGATTAAAGCTTGGTAGATCCAAGTCATGGAGTAGTCAGTGGTTGATTTGATTGACAATCTACAAATAAACGTTTTTCGTTAAAACTTACAATGTTGTATACTGATCTTATGACTGAATAAATATGTTATGCATGAACAATGAATCTTAATAGAAAATTAAAATATTTAGGATTCCTACGAATTTTACGAAGCTCGAATTTAAGTTACCTAAATCGGAGAATTGTAAATTCAATTTCGATTATTCTAGGTAATATATCACTGAATAGAAAATGACTTTAAAATTCTGCAGTACCCAACTGGGAATAGGTTCTGAACTAAAATTTTAATAGAGTCATCCCTTGTGTGTCTATTTTCTGTGGTTTCTTACGAATCATGATTTTGATTCTTAAAGCTAGAGTTATGAGCGAATTAGTAAACATTGCACGGTAAGGGACAATTTCAAGTTTAAGTGCCCTTGAAGTGTCTCCTAAGTTTTCAATAGCAACCAAGTCATAATCAATACTCCAATACATTAATACATTATATAGAAAAGTAATTTCACCCATTGGTATCGTCTCTTGAATTTAATACCAAGGTCAAAGTCAATATCGATACATATTGTTCCAACTAAATTTCACAACAGGGTAGTTGGCTTATGAAAATTACTGGGAGTTCATCTTTGCATGAAATAATATGATTTTTGACAATGTTATTCCTTATTGTGTTTAGTTTTCACAGAATTTTAAGGTTTGTTAATCAAAAGTCTAGAACTTATTCTGTTTGTAAAAAACTAAACCCTATCTAGAATTTTCGGCAACCTAATATGCACACCCTTTACATGTCAATTCACTGCCCTAAAATTCAGTACAATTTAGCCACCATATCCATGCATTATTACATCCTAATTTCATATTTTTATTCACCAAAATACTATTATGGCACACTTAATCAATTGCTTAATTAAACCCCAAAATAAAGATTTAAGTTCACAATATACTAACTAATTCTACACAAAAATTCTATAAATCAAAATTAATAAATTAACTCACCTCTTCACTTTTTCTTCTTTGTTTCTTCCTTCACCTTCTCTTCTTTCCTTTCTCTCTTTCAATTTTTCTTCCTTTCTTTCTTCCTTCCTTTCTTTCTTTCTCTCTTTTCTCTTGGCTGGTTCTTCCTACTTCCTTCTTTTCTTTCTTCCTTCTTCCTTTCTTCTTTTCTTTCTTTCTTCCTTCTTCCCTTCTATGGTTTCTCTTCGCTTCTCTTCTCTTCTCTTCTCTCCTTTTCTTTTTATACCTTAAGTTAACTAGATATATGTAGAATTTTCTAGAAATTGGGCCCCCATTTTCAATAATTCATGGGCTTGAATTTGCTATACTATAGTTTGGCCCACTAAATTTTAATTTTAATTTTAGTACCCCAAATTAATAAGTAATCTCTTTAATTTCTTTTATTTGTCATGAATTAGCACATTGGCCTCTTAAGTTTAGAAAAATTTTCATTATAGTCACTAATATTCTATCATAGTTATTATAAAAAATGCGGGCTGTTACACACATCATCATAGAATTCAATCAAAAAGTCATTATCTAAAATCAGTTTGGAAACACTTACTAGGCTCTTGGTAATTTTAAACACATGTAAGGTATTTTTAAGCAAAAGTGATCTATAATTTTTGAGTTTAGCAGGCAAGTAACAATAACCAATAAAAGCAATTTTCAGATTTTCACCATTATTAATAATTAATGTTTCATCACCTTCGTATTTTGACTTGGTGGAGAGGTTGGACAACTCATTAGTCACATGATTTGTTGCTTTTAAGTCTATGTATCATCCTACATTACTTTCTTCTTCCTATGTGGTGACAAAGGTTGAGGACTGATTTGAGTTGTTAACTTCTTTTTCCTCCAAATCTTGATCAAACCTGTACCAACATGCTATTGTTGAATACCTAAACTTGTTGCAAATCTGGCAGGTTACTTTAGGTGTTCTTCTACCTTGTTATATTTTACCTCATCTTCTATCTTTTTGTGCCCTTCCTCTATTGGGTGTAAAGTTTGGCCTTCTGCCTCTTCGTTGTGTTCTATTCTAGTTTGCATTGTTGCCTCTAGAAGCTACATTCACTTCCACATTTGAGTTATGGCATTCTAATATACTTTCTAAGGACAACAACTAGGCATACATATCTTCAAGTGACAATTTGTCAATCTTTGAGGTCACATTCACTACCACAACATCAAATTCTTGTGGTAATCCTTCTAGGATGTATTCAATCAATTTTTCATCAGTCACTGCTTTTGTTACAATGGTTAAGGCATCAGCTAAACTTTTCATTTTGTTGTAAAAGTCATTAATAGACATTGAGCCCTTCTTGTTGGATTGGATTTGATTTTTTAGTTATAGGATTCTTGCATGTAACTAAGTTGAGTACATCTTAGCCACTACTTCCCAAATTTCTTATGATGTAACACAGTTTGTTTGTGTGGCAAGCACTAATTCACTCATGGTTGAGAGCAACCAACTCAATAGAAGTTGGTTTTGCTTCCTCCAATAAAGTTTAGCTTGGTTCTCTATGGTTATTATGACTACCTTAGTATCATCATCAATCATTGTGTTATATCTATTTAGGGTGATTTAGATCTATCATTGAAGCTTTCCAGATCATTTCTATGAATTATAAGAAGGACATGAGCTTTTGCTTCCAGCTGCTATTGTGTTAGTAGTGCTTGAAGTAGAGCTTGGTAATGATACAGTGTTGCACATGGATTGGCAACCTTGCACTAATACCAAAGTTGAATTTGTCACTTAACCTAAAAATTTAAACTTGAAGATAAGGATCCAATCAATTATATTTAACACTTGATCCACTAGCCCATTGATTCACCTAATTAAACACATACATGCATGTACGTTATCTCTATATTATCAACAGTAAAACAGTAGAAGGAAAAAATGTTGTAAATTAACCTCACTGATAACGTCAGGGAAGTTAAGGCCATCAGAGAAGCCATTAGTTGGTATGTGAGTAGAATAGTCGATGTCGTAATGCGAAAAGTCGCAATGAGCAGATGTGGCTAAGAAGTTGTTGTTGCCACTATCAACGAGCGACTCACCAAACACGAAGAAAGCATGACTACCACTAGCTACTGCCTCAGCTTGAGGTACAATAATAACTATGGCCAATATTTCCAGCAGCACAAGGGCAACAGTAAGGCTGGTCATCTGAAAAACCCTGGACATGGTGATAGATATAAACAGTGAAAACTCATGTAAGTACTCTTTTATACATGAGGGAGTTGGCTTAGCTTTTAAAGAGCTTGTGCCAGTCATTAATTGTGACACGGCTTAGCGTAGATAATGTTTCTATTTCCATGATCGATTCGAAAATTTGCTTGGGTGAGAGACCGAATTTGGCTCTTTACGAGACTGAAAAAGGACTATCTTGATTACCAAAGTTGAAACCCACCTTTTGTTTTTACATGCAATAAAAGATCCTGCTGCCACGCGAACTTAATTAATTAATGGATAAATGATAATTATATTTTTAAAGTATAACATGAATGACAATTTTCACCTTCTTTTTTAGAAAATTAACATCCATACCTCAATTGTATAAGTTTTTCCATTAAAAAGATAAAGAATTAGAATAATTCAATAATTTTATATAATAATAATAATAATATTTAATTATTAAAATATAAGTAATAAAATAACAATAAAAAATTCTAGTGCACAATATATCCGTCATGCGATCTCTAGAAGCGTTGCGGTTGTCTTATAGCCGCCTACGTGAGGCTGGCGAGGCCATGCAATCGTTGCGTGATGGCCTTGGTGGTCGCAAGATGGCGGCACAACCATTCTTTCAAAAACAAATAAAAAGTATTGGAAAAAATATATATATTAAAATATTACTCAAATAAAATATTAATTTTTCACATAAATTTTTAATGATATTAAAAAAAAAAGAGAAAAAAATATTGATATATAATTAAAGAAATGTAAAATAATATTTCAATCCCTATTTTAGAGTGATATATATTTTAAAAATATATAAAATAGCATTTATATCCCTATTTTAGAGTGATATATACAATAAAAAAAATATAAAATAATATTTAGATTCCTATTTTAGAGTTATATATAATTAAAAAAAATGTAAAATAGCATTTAGATTCCTATTATAGAGGTTATATTAATTATTCTACAAATTAAATCCAGTTAAACCATCATTTTAAGCGACAAAACAAATAAAAAAAATCTAATAATTTAAGATAACATACGATAAAATTAATAATTTAAAATAAAATAGAATAAAATAAGATATAATAAAATTAATAATTTAGAATATAATAAAATTATGTATAATATTATATTATGTATAATATATGACAAGATAGGATAAAATTATATATATATATATATAATTTTATTTTTAAAATTATTAAAAATTAAATTAAATAAAATAATAAATAAATATTTTAAAATATTAATTTAAATTATTTATAAATTATTTTTTGACTTTAAATACTTTTCTTATATTATTTTACGTTATTTTAAGGGTTGTTATAGTATAAATTTTTTTTTTATCATTTTTTTATTAAACATGTGAATTTAGTATAATTTATATGGATTTTATATATTTTATCATATTCAGAGTTTGCTCCAAACATAAAATTGAACTAAAATGTATATGGCATGCACCAAAGGAGACCTAAAGGTTGATATTACCGGAGTTGATCTTGCCAGTTTGTGGCACCACTGCCATTGCTGCTGCCTCTGCATGCGTACTGTTTCCTTTACTTTGTTTGCGACACTCAGAAAGTAATCGTCCCTGATTGTCCCGAAACAGCGTGTAAGTATTTCCTTACCCTATTTTTTAAGGTCATCCAAACTGCAGCAGAGACTTATTAATGAGTTTGCCTTCAATTAATTTTTGCTAACGCAGTCCTTTTCACCATTCAGCTGGAGTGGTGCGTTATAATTTTATTAATTTTAAGTAAGTTTGCTTGCCATTGTGATTTACTAATTAAAATGTTGTGTTATGTATAATTATTAACATGCACCTATTCTTTGCGTTACCTATCGTTTTAGTCCAAGTTCTAATCTGAATTAGATAACATGTGAAGATGAATCTGTACTACAATTAATTAATAGTTAATGACCTCATCAATTTAAGTAGATGAATCTGTACTATAATTGCCCTTTTAGCAAAAAATATATAATTTCTATTCGGTGGTAAATTGAGTAAGTGTAAAGATCTAATTACAGGATTGAGTTATGGTACATATAGATATATTTGTACAATTCCTTAGTATTTTTATCATAATTTGTAAATTTTTTGTTGCACAGTTCAATTGTTTCTTTTTTTTTTTTTTTTGGTTATATATATATATATATATTTCAATTTATAGGTTATGTTTAAATTTTTTTGAAAATTGTAACAAAAAAATATTAAGAATTGCTACAAATTAATTGAAAACTGTTCAATTCAACAATTGTGTTGCAGCAAAACCCTTGTTTGTATCTTCTCTCGCAGTCCATGATTATTGGATTCGGACCGTTTCAGGATCTTTGCTCCAGTGAAGTATATAGTTGGGCTCAGTATGTCATTGTGGCCCTAAATTTGTAGCACCATATGCAATATGGCATATTTTGTTCAATTGCATCTTCCTTAATTCCACAAATAAATTAAATGAAGAAGAATTTAGCAGTTTGAAAGATAATTCACAGAATTCAAAAGCCATATATATATATATTCTTTAATGCCTGTTATTAGGTTAAGTCATTTTCAAATTTACAATCTAAGGATTCATTTGTCACATATCTCTTTGTGTCAAGAGGGTGAATGAAGTACGTTAAGCACAAAAAGTTTTGGATATTCCTTCCTTTATCAATTAATTAGCCCTTCTCCTTCCTTGGCTAGTTATCTACATTGTTTTAATAATGAAGATTATCACATTCTTCTACTAAATTTTCAAAAAAATCCACATAAATGATCATATTTGAGAAATGATCGTTAGCCTCCCTTTGATTATTATTAGTTAGTTAATTTAAAATAAATTATATAATTATTTTTTTGCCCTTTATTTAAAATTTATTATTATTATTAATTTATTCTTATGTATATTTGATTCTACAAGAATTCGAATAATTTTTTTTATTTCCTCTCCATTTTATTTTTTTGATTAATATTAAATTTTGTTTTAGTGTAGAATGTTGATGCTGTCTCAACTTATTAAACGGTGAATTTGCTTATTTGAATTTTTTTAGAATACAAAGATAGTGATTGCTTTATTTATTTATTATTATTATTTTTTTATAGTTTTAATTAACTGCCTAGATCAAAATTACTTACTTGCATTGTTTATAATTATTTATGAAAAAATAATATATATATATATATATATTATATTTTATAGATCAATGGGAGGTAAGTGAGCATTTTTAATTTTAACTATCTACGTAAAATAAAAATAAGAGTTATAAGAGGAGGTATGTAATAATATCTTTTTTGATAAAATAAAAAAGTAAAATTATTACATTGACTCCTAGTATCCAAAGTGTTAAAATTTACACTAATAATAAAGAATATCTTCTTTATTTTTTTAAAAAATAAAATAAAATAAAATAATTTTATATACATAAATACAAATTAAATAAATCTTCTTTCATAATTTGCTCGAAGGAAACAATTAAATTAATTGAACTACAATAGAAAGAATAAATGCTTCCGAGATATGTGAGCACTAAATAAATAAATAAAACTGTTTTGAAAAAACAGACAGTTTGATTTGATGACATGTCCCTCCCCACCATGCATAATAAAGGATAAATAAAAATTTAAATATTTTATTTTTGAAAAATTCACAATTACAGACGGAAACAACCAACACCCCCCGGCTCAAAATAGAAAGAGTAGACAACAAATTCAATCTCCACTGTAGTTATCAAACATCGAGAGAAATTAGGGTTAGGGTTGGGGTTGGGGTTGGGTTCAATTGAAAAAATCAAGCAGAAATGCAACGCAATTGTTGCCACATCTCCTTCGCTTTCGTTCTGAAATTCCTAAATTTCCTTCAAGCATTCATCGGAATTTCAATAATACTATACTCAATATGGATGCTTGATCAATGGCACCATCACACCCCCATCCCTCCTCCTTCTTTAGCTCCTTCTCCGGATGATTCTTCATCATCTCTCCATCTTTTTCTCAACTCGAAAACAACCCAATCGCGTCTGCTTTCTGATGATCATCCTCGGGTCACAGTTCCTTTGGATTTCATGGTTTCCGGTTTCAACGACGTGTCCGGCTTCGAGTTTGATTTGAATTCAGTCAAGCTGCCCTCTCCATGGTACTTTTAAAAGTTTTAGACTTTTGATGTCTTTCAATTGAATTGGGATTTGGCTTTGGATTTCTTGAATTTAGTGCTTGTGATTATGATTTTTTGTGGGCCAGTTCTCTGTCATAATCTGATTGAATGGTATACGTTTTGCTCTTAAATTGGTTTATGTTCTTAAATTGGCTTTTATTATTTTTAAAGAATATCGGTAATCTGTTATATTCAGGGAAGTAAAACAGTTTAGCAAATTACTCTTTTTGTATATTTTGTGCTAGCATAACATTCGTTATAGTCTTACCATAAGAGTGTTAACAACTAACAAATATCTCTAGCATTTCTCTGTTGTCTAAACAATGCAGTTTTTTGTGTTGGTACTGTTGTTGTTGAAAATTTAGTTCTTGGCCATCTCAATTTTGTTTGGTCTGCATGATTTCTAGCATATACTTATTGGGACTGTTGTACTTTGAGTTTAAGTTGAAAGCACGACAACTAATGTTTTTGGTAAATTCCCATTTTTACTGATTTCCACAACACGACAGTTGTGGATTAAAAGCCAGAACACTTCAAAACCAAAAATACTCTTAATTTTTTATTTTCAAGTTGTTTATTGGGATAGGATCAATTGACCAATATTTCCAAATTTAATGTTAGTTCATTGGAACCATATAAACTGATACCCAAAACTCCTATTCATAGAAAAACAGAACCCTTCAGTGTATAAAAAAAAACTTTGTAGCTGACTAAAGACATTTCTTTCCACCCCACATGGATAGAAGTAGACAAACGGGAATTAATTCTAACTTCACTTGATGAAAAAAAAGTAAATGTACCTGAGAATACTAGGTCATAGTTTTTTGTGTCGATTTGAGGTTGCATGTTTGCACATGTGTAATGCATGATTGTGTTTTAGTCATTTAGAGTTGCAGTGTTAAGGGACTTTGTGATTTGTCCATTATGCTGCAATTTTGAGCTATCGTTCTTTGCAGTTCAAGTGTTCTATTGGAATTTACAGTTTTGGTGGTTCTTTTTGCTGCGTACATGGGGGGTGAGGCAGTCGCATAGTTGCTTACATGGTGCTGTTTTGGTGGCAGGTTCATCTACGCATTCATGGGAGTGGGCATTTTGTTATGCTGTGTTACTTTCATTGGTTGCATTGCAGCTGAAGCTATAAGTGGCTGTTGCCTATGTTTTGTATCCTGCAGTTATGTGGCTCTGTCTTTATTATTTTCAGCTTCTGTTTGATTAAAATGTGAAGTAGTCATCCTCTGTAGCTTTACCATGAACTGACAGGTTAAATGTTGTTCAAGATTTGGGTGACAGTAGAGTAAGCTGTTCGTTTGTTTGTTTTCAAAATGGAAGCATAAGTTCATTAATTTTTTAAATGCTCCTTCTGGCCTCTAGAAAGAGAGTTTAGAATACGTTAGAGGTAGTACAGTCATGCAGTAATATCATGCCATATATACACTGCATTTATTGCAACTACTAACATGATTGGTGGTTTTCAAAATAAAAGTATACATGTTAGAATTTGATTGAATTGTTGTACAGATGACATGGTACCTCTAATGTATCATATACTTTATCCTCTTGAAATGATAAGGACAAAGAAAAAGAAATTTGAATTCTATGTAATACCCCATTTTTTATGGACACTAGCAATCTGAGACACTAACAACTGATTGCCTTGTTGGAGCTGAGATTTCATTTGTTAAGAGCTAAACAGCATACCTTTTAAGATTCAAAATCTGATTTTCTTTTTATTTATTTGTTGGATTTCATTTGGAATAAAATAGAATTTGGCAGATCTGTAATCTGCTATGTGTTATCTTGCCACTACTTCTGTGCTAATAGTATGTGTTGGAATTGACATTAAAATCATAAACCGACCTGTTGAAAACTAAAGAAGAAGAAGTGTAGAATCTATGCTATATTTTCAATCCCTTTCATTTTGAATTTTCCCTTAATCTTGTGAAAATAACAGTACTCTATACTGACAACCGTACTCATTCTGCTAGAAGCAGCTCTGGTGACATTTATTGCAATTGATCGTCGTTGGGAAAAGGTGACTCTCTTTGATTATTCAGGTTAATTTATGCAAGACTCATTGGCATTATCCTGAGTACAATATTTTATTACCTGTTGAATCATTCCTTGACAGGATCTTCCATTTGATCCAACTGGGGAACTTGATAGCCTTCGTTCTTTCATTGAAGACAATGTTGATATATGTAAATGGGTTGGCGTTGCAGTTGTCGTAATTCAGGTATTTTGTAGTTTTATGATCTTCGTCGAAAATGACTTAAAAATTATAAGAATTTTG
>JAXCLQ010071258.1:0-12449 GCA_035584115.1 Cedrela odorata
CAATATATAAATCATGTCTTCGGGTATTCAATAAATCAATATTAATATTTTAAATGCTATATTCGTGAAATTAGCATCTAAAATTCCTTAATTCTACCCATATTACTAAATTTAACTAACTATGTCCTTTATCCGATTTTCAACAACGAATTTCTATTGCAAACTTATACTAATTTATATTTTCGACAACCCTAAATCTACATATTTTCGCCTAAGTAAACAAATACGGTTTTAATTGACTGTAGCAAAAAAAACTGTTCACACCGGGAATTACTGTAGCGAAAATACTGTTTATGACGGGTACTGTAGCTAGTACTGTTTATACCGGAATTACTGTACAAACAGTTACTGTACAGATTAAAGTTACTGTACAAACAGTTACTGTTTCGATCGAAGTTACTGTAGTAACATTCAAAAATAATGTAGCAGCTTCAAAAACACTGTTTTCCCCGAGACAAAAATACTCTAATTTCTTCCCACAAACACCTCAATCAATGCTAAATCAATCCAATACAATATTTTCTACTTCAATTCAACTCAATTTAACCTTTTCTCTTTAGAATTTAATATAATTTATTTAAATAAATAGTAACTAAATTCTCAATTAACTATAAAAATCAAAAATTCAAGTTTTTATCGGGTTATAAAACTTACTGGTAACTGAAATTTGAAAGAAAAACGCTAGAATTCGAAGTAATTTGGCCGGAATTTGAAAAAGAAAGTGAAAGAAAGCTTTTTGTTGCAGAAAACGGAAGCCACTGGAAAGGAGGAGAAGAAGGCAAATTATGTTATAATGTGGAATGTAAAATATCAATTAGACCCCCTGTTCTTTTTAATATTATACAAATAGCTTACAACTTTATAAAACTTTCATTTTAGTCCTTTTAAAAATTTCTAAAATAACCTTTAATGTTTCAAAATCTTTACAATTAAGTCCAAAATTAATCTAAACACAATTTTCTTAATCTAAAATTCACTTATAACTCAACTTTATAACATTAATTTTGGACCTAAACAAATAACACTATTTTAAGTCTAAAATTCAATTATTTACCCAAAAATTACAAATTACATGAAATTTTAATTAATCAAATAATATCAAATTATTTAATTAAATTTCTATATACTGCAGATGCTATAATTACAAATTTCTAAAATTGCGGGCGTTACAGGTTTCTTCTTCTCTAAGGCCCTTCCATTTCATGAGAAACTCCTTATAGTGTAGTCTTCCCCTACCCTACACTCGTCACTCTGTTAGGATTTCTTAAACTTCTTTGGTAGTCTGTTTTTATGGCTACTCATTGATCTCCTCTCTTATAGGTTGGTTACACGCATAATCCTCCTTTTCGGCGTAGTATGGCTTTAATCTGCTAACATGGAAGACTAGATACATCTTCATCCAGGCTGGTGTCTCGACCTTGTATGAGGCTTTCCCTACCTTGTATGAGGCTTTCCCTACCTTAACAATGACTAGAACTGGAAATTAATACTTCCGCACTAGTCTCTGATCTCATCTCTCCTAAAAGCAAATTTGTTCTAGAATTAACCTAATCAGCACCAAATCCCCAAGCTTGAACTCGAGCGGTCTTCTACTTTACTCTACCCACTTCTTCATCCTAATGGTGGTTTTCTCTAGATAGGCTCGAGCTATTTTAGCGTTGATTCTCCATTCTTTAGTGAAATTAAAAGCCTGAGGGACCTTTTCCTTATACTCTATGATGGTGTGAGGTAGAAGTGGCTGCTGTTCTGTCACTACTTCAATGGGACTTCAATTTGTTGATGAGTTACTCCTTGCATTGAATTAGAACTGTGCTACGTCAAGTAATTGTGCCCAATTCTTCTGGTTGGCATTTACAAAATGGCGCAAGTGCTCTTCTAACATCCCATTGAATCTCTCTATCTACCCATCAGTTTAGGGATGATAACTCAAAGAGATGTTCAACTGCGACCCAAGAAGCTTAAACAATTCGAACCAAAACGTTCTAACAAATCTGAGGTCTTAATCGCTCACAATGTGATGTTATACTTCCCAATACTTTACCACGTGCTTGAAGAATAATCTCATTGTTTCCTCTACTCTACAATATTTTAGGGCTGGTATAAAAGTAGTATATTGTGAAAACCTGTCAACAATCACTAAAATATAAGTTAAGTCACCTCCAATCTTTGGTAAGTTAGTGATGAAGTCAATCGAGACATTCTCCTACGGTCGACTTGCACGTTGAGCGGCTCTAGCAATTATGGAGTCTTTAACTTCTCCACCTTATCTTGTTGGCAGACAAGGCAGGTCTTGGTATACTCCGTTACATCATCCCGTAGCTATGGCCAATAATACCCTTACTTCAATAAGGCGTAAGTTCTCTGCCATCTCGGATGACCAACGCCATAGAGTGTCATGACATTACTTCAAAAGAGTTCTCCACAAATTTCCAACTTTTAGAATGTACAAGCGACTACCCTTTATCCACAAGAGCCCATCTTTGACCCAAAATTGGCGAGTCTTCCCCTCTTCTACCAACTTCATAATCGTGCGAGAGATTGGGTCTTTCTCCAAGTTTTCCCTGATTTACTCACGAAGGGGTACCAAATTGTAATAACTGACATGGTTTCCACCCTTCTCAAACTAACGAGTTCTGACTTGTGGCTTAAAGCATCCACCACTTTATTTAAGATCCTGGCTTTGTGCTCGAAATAGAAGTCAAATTATGCCAAAAACTCATGATATCTGGCCTGCTTTGGGGTCAACTTTGGCTGTGTAAGGAAGTGTCTCACAGTGGTGTTGTTCATCTTCACCACGAACTTAGACCCCTATAAGTAATGCCGCCATATTCACAAGCAGTGTAACACAGCTAAGAGTTCCTTTTCTTGGGCTATATACCTTCGCTTCGGATCTGATAGCTTTCGGCTCTCATAAGCTATCGGATGGCTCTCTTGCAATAACACTCCCTCCAAGATGAAATCAGATGTATCGGTTTGCACCTCAAATGGCTTGGTTACATCTAGAAGGCTAAGGACCAGATCTTTTATCATCGCTTGCTTCAAGCTGTTGAAAGCTCCTTTACACTTCTCAGACCACTCTTATGTTGCGCCCTTCTTCAATAACTCCGTTAACGGTGCAACCTTCTTTGAATATCCCTCTATGAATCGTTGATAGTAGTTAGCTAATCCAAGGAAGGATCATAACTCTTTTATGCTCGTCGGTGTCCTCCACTATTGAATAGCCCTCACCTTGTTCAAATCTATCCGTATTCAACTTTACTCTATCGCATGGCCAAGGAATTTGATGTGCCTCTATGCAAATGAATATTTCTCTTTCTTCATGAAAAGTTTGTTGTCCTTTAACTTCTGAAATACCTTAGCCAAGTGTTCTTTATACTCTTTCAAAGTTTTGCTGTAGAACACGATATCATCAAGGTAGAATACCACAAAGTTGTCCAAATATTTATGGAATACATCATTCATCAATGTGAAAAAGCTTGCATAAGCATTTGTCAACCCAACAGCATCACCAAAAACTCATACAATCTATGTCGAGTGACATACGTGGTCTTTGATTCATCCCCCTCGGTAATTCTCATTTGATGGTAGCCCGACCGTAAGTCTAGCTTTGTGAAGAACTTTGCCGCTCTCAGCTGATCAAAGAAATCTACTATCAGCGGAATGGGATAAATGTTGCGGACCGTTAGCTTATTGAAAGCTCTATAGTTGATACACAACCGTAGGCTCCCATCTTGCTTCTTTTGGAACAACACTGGGGCTCCAAACAATGCTTTCAAAGGTCTGATGAAGCTGGCCTCTAATAATTCATCCAATTGTTTGCATAGTTCGACTAATTCTGGTGGGGCCATTCTGTAAGAGGTGCGTGAAAGTGGTTTTGCCCCAGGCACTAACTCGATCTGATGGTCGATTGCTCTTCTTGGTGGCAAGGTCTTGGGCAGTTGATCTAGCATTACTTCAGCAAACACCTTCAATACATCTGCAATCTCCGATGGGGTCAACTCTCCTTCCCTCTCCTCTACTGAGGTTGGAATTGTAATAAAGGAGAGTTCTCCTCTCTTAATCCCTTTCTTAAATTGAAGAGCAGATAAGACTTTCACCTCAGTTGGTTGCTTGACCTTGGCCGACACCATCGTGGGCCTTTCTCCCATGATCAACAACCCACTGGCAGATGGAACAAGGATTGCGCCCTTCTCTAACAAGAAGTTCATTCCCAAGATAACATCAAAGTCATCTATTTGCATGGCCACAAGGTCCACCTGACCTTTCCAAGTGCCAATCTTCATTTGCATTTGCTTTGCCAACCCATTCTAGGTAAGGCTTTCAAGTTGACCGCCTTTATACTGCCAACATCTGCCTCGAGCTTCAGCCCAAGGTGCTCCACTTCTAAAGCAAAAATGAAGTTATAAGTGGCCCTCGTGTCCACCATAACACTCTTCGCCATAATCCTATTGATTAGGGCGTCAACGTACAAAAATTATATTCCCACAGCCTTCTTGCCCACAAACTGCTTCTTGAGGGCATTCAACATTCTTAGAGCCACCATGTGACTAGTTTCTTCTACTTCTTGGTCGCCTAAAGTTCCTCTTGTGGTTGCTCCACAGCTTTCATGACACTCAGTCTAGTCTTCTTGGGGCAATCTACTGCTCTGTATGGCCTTTACATAGCCAACATCCAAACGACTGTCTGTTTGCTTCCCCACTATTGAAAAATGCTGGCTTTTTTGGGAAGTTCAACTCTAGCCTCTTAGTCGCTCCCCCACCTTTGTTGGGGCCCCAATTCCTAGGCTTTTTACTCCAATTACAGTTCCTTCCCAACATAGGTAATGGCCTTTTTGCTTGGGCATTATCACGAGAGTAATCTGACAGCCGTTCCATGGTAGCTTGTATGGATGGGAGATCTTGCACCCTTTGTCGCTGAAGTTCAATTCAGGCCTAAGGCTGAAGGCCTTCCATGATGTAGAACAATTAGTCTTCTGTATCCATAGACCGAATATCTAACATTAAACCCACGAACTTCTTGACATACTCGCAGACTGTCCCAGTTTGGGTCAACCCACGCAGTTGCTTCCGAGTAAGGTACGCCACATTTTCGGGGAGAAATTGGTTTTTCAATTCTCGTTTCAAGTCCTCCCAATTGTCAATTATGTAGCGTCTATCTTGAATTTCCTGATACTTCATCCTCTACCACAACTTGACATCCCCGAACAAGTACATGGAAGCTATGGTCACATTTACTTCCTCAGAATCTGCCCTTACAGCCCAAAAGTATTGTGTGATGTCAAACAAAAGTTTTCGAGCTCTTTAGCATCTCAGGTTCCTCTATAGTACTTTGGTTCCAGTACTCTTATTCGGTGATATTCTTGGCTCGGGACACCTCCTAGCAGAGTTACAAAGGGGCGGGCATGAGGTTTGCCCTTGTGTCTTCCAGTTGTTACTGCAGCCTATCTACCTCACCGCGGCACTCCTCCGTAAAGTCGGATAAAATCGCTTGCATATCTGCAAGTTATATTTCCAACTCTTCGAGACGTCTACCACTGAATGCTTCGGTACTTGAACTAACAGCCTTCAATTCAAGTACGCCTGCCCAATCACTTAAGGACTCAAGCAATCTTATGGTTCTTCTCATGTCCTCAGTGTTAGGTTAGCCCACTCTCTTCCGTGCCGCCTCCAAGGCTCGTCGATGATTCTCAAACTCCATCCATTTTCCTTCGAGTGTATCCAATGATCGTTAACGTTCTTCCAATTTTTGAGAGTGTCCAATGGGTTTGCTTTCGAAAAGCTAGCTTTTGTAGACATTTTTATAGCAACTTTGTACTCTGATACCAACTATCACGAACCTACTTTTCTCTTAGATGAAATTCGGATCTGTGTGACACTCTTTATCACGTGGAACTAGTAAGTTAGCCTAAATAAGTTTCTGCACGCAACGAACACAAGTATGTTAGTTGTCTACAAAAGTAAGCAAGTAACGAACAATAATTGGAAACAAGCAAAGATCGTCTAACAACACATTCAAGTGCATACGCAACCAACAAGCAAGCAACCAACAAGCAAGCAACATACAAGCAAACAATGAGTAAATAAGCATTGAACAACCAAGCATCACAGCACATAGGACAAGCAAAATTGGACAATCAACGCAAGCACTCATTTTATTATAATCTAAGGATGGAGGAGTACACAACAAATCTCATTGGTGCCTCCCCGACTTGTGGCCATGAGCTCATTAATTAGCCCTAGACAAGCAAATAAAGGGGACCTTTACAAAGCACATCTTACTTCACGAAGCTAGATTTGCGATTATGTTATTGACAAGTGAGAATTGCTAAGGTAGATGAGGCAAAAACAGCATGTGTAACTTGGTATGATTCATACAAGTTCCTAGTAATACTGTTCGAACTTACCAATAGGCTAGCGCCGTTTTGCAATCTCATGAATGACATGCTCTACGAGTTTTTAGACAAGTTTGTGGTCGTCTACTAAGACAATATTATGGTGTATAGTGAGACATTCAAGAATCATCTCAAGCATTTAAGGCAAGTGTTCTCAAGATTGTGATTGTACAAATTATTTGTCAAGAAAAAGAAATATGAATTTTATTGACAAGAAGTGTTGTTCTTGGGGCACTAGGGTTAGCCATGGTAAAATAGGCATGGATGAAAGGAAAGTAGAGGCGATACTTGACTGGACCGCATCGAAAAAGGTAACTAAATTACGATCTTTTTTTAGTTTAACTAACTATTACAGGAAATTCATTGTAGGTACTCGAAGAGAGTAAGCATACTCACTAACCTATTGTGGAAACAACAAAAATGGGAGTGGACAGAAGCATGTCAATAAGCATTCGAGGATATCTAAAGGGCAGTGTCTTTCGAGCTAGTATTGAAGCTATCGAACTTCAAAAAACCTTTTGAGTTACACATGGAAGTATCAGATAGAGCCATTGGTAGCATGCTTATGCAAGAGGGATATTCAATTGCACTTGAGAATCGAAAGCTAAAGGATGCTGAGCAACGGTACATAACCTATGAGAAGGAGATGGCAACATTGGTTTATTGTCTGACCACATGGAGGCATTATCTCATTGGGACACATTTTATAGTGATGACGAACAACATGGCGAACACTTATTTTATGTAACAGAAAAAGCTATCTCCGAAGCAAGCAATGTGGCAAGAGTTCCTTACTGAGTTTAAGTTTACATGGGTACACAAGCCTGAGGGCAAAATCAGATGGAGGAAACTCTCAGCCGAAAAAAAGTAGAGGGCTATATGGCAGCCCTAACCTCCGTGAAGTCAAATTTTCTTGACAAGGTGAGACAACTGGCTGATGAGGATACGACTTATTATCGACTTTGCAAAGAGATTAGAGACGGACTCATGCAAAGATTTTGAGTGGAAGATGACTTGGTATATGCACGTGGAGGAAAATTATATGTTCCTAGTGGTGGAGACCTTAAGAAGATACTCCTTAGAGAAAGACATGACTATCAGTGGGTTGGACGTCCAAGGGTTGAGTGGATAATAGCATTGTTGGAGAGTTCATATTATTGGCCCAAGATGAAAGAAGACATATGAATGTATGTGAATACTTGTCTAGTATGTTAACTAAAGAAGATGGAGAAGCAAAAACCCGCAGGTTTGTTACAACCATTGCCAAATCTAGAAAAACCATAACAATCTATGTCGATGAATTTTATATCGAACGTGGCAAAAGTGGATGGGTTCAAATCAATCTTAATGAAGGTAGATCGACTCTCAAAGTATGCAGTTTTCATACTGGTACTGGATACTTATAATTCTAATACTGCAGTAGAGCTCTTTTACAAGTACGTGGTCAAGTACTTTAGAATTTCAGAAGACATCATAAGCAACAAAGACGCTCACTTTACAAGCAGGTTTTGGATGACGTTATTCAATTTGATAAGGACAGAGTTAAAGTTTTCTATAACCAATCATCCTTAGACTGATGGGTAAACAGATAGGGTGAATGCACTACTTGAGTAATACTTGCAATACTATGTGACAGTAAGCCAGACGAATTGGATAGAGTTGTTTGATGTAGCCCAATTTTGCTATAACATCCATTGTTCCTCAGCAACATGAATGAGTCTAATAGAATTGGTGATGAGGCAGTGGCCACTAACACCTCATGAAGTGGCTAAACAAACTAGTGGTGGGAATTGTCAAACGGCATATAGGTTTATACGAGACAAGCAAGATATGTTGGAGCAAGCGATGGACAGCTTGACCAAAGCAAGCTCAACGCATGAAAAAGTATGCAGACGTAGGACGTAGGTTACTAGAATTCAACGTGGGTGACAAGGTATTATTTAAGTTAACACCTCAGATATGGAAAAAGATTAGTAGTAAAATGATGCATCGTAGGTTGGTCCCAAGATATGATGGGCCCTTTAAAGTTGTTAAGAGAGTGGGGAGAATAGCATACCGGTTGAAGTTACTTGAGAGATTAAAGATATACTCTACTGTCCATGTGAGATTTCTAAGCTTTTTCATGAGGACTTGGTTAATGACAGGCGTCAACAAGCTAAGAGAGCATCTCCTGTCATTCGTAAACAGTTCGATAAGGAGATAAAGATGATCCTTGATCGGCGGATAATGAGACAAAGTTAAAAGAACTAAAGAACGGAATATTTGGTTCTATGGAAAAGCGACAACATGATGGATGCTAGTTAAGAATAAGACACCTCTTTGTGGCAATTCGAAAAGGAAGTTAAGGCGTACTTAAACACCTTTCTGACGAGGATTTTGGGCTCTTCTGTTGGGGTGGTTTGTTAGACCCTTAACACTGAGGTGCACAACAACTCTCGAGAGTGTGCAACAACCAAGAGGTTTTAGCCTCAAAATCTTGAATGGTAGGTTGCGGAAAAAAGCAAAAGGCAATGCTCTAAGTGAATTGAGACAAGGGCATAGAGTAGAAGCGCAACAAATTGTGCATGGGCTTTGATGAAACAGAGGTGTCATGTGACCATAATGCCGGTAGACTGACTTGCCGACATATACCTAATGAGCTAGTAACAGGAGATGTAGCAGGAGAGGTGCAAATAGTTAGAGAATACAATGGGTGGCTAAAGAGGAAGATGCAGGAGAGAACAGTAACGGATTGAGAGTTAGTGAACTCAAGACAATGGCATGTGTACTTAAGAAAGCTTAACTTGTAGTCCATTTTTTAAAAGGATGACTCTTATCTTGGTGAGGTGTCAAAATAATATCAACCTCCATATAGAGATATTGATGATTCTAAAATCTAGATAAGTGGTTGAGTGAGATTCTTCGAATGCTTCTTTATCAAGTAGTTAGATATGATCAAACTATGAAGTGACAATATGTTAATGGAACTAATTATCCTAACAACTAGTAGTGTTGGTTGTGTCTTAATTTCATAATACTCACAAATAAATTTAGAGAAATTTAACACTAGTTTTGTATTTTTTTTAAAGAAAAATAAAAAAATATTGAAAAGTTTTATATTTATAAATTAATATATACTTTATTTTGTAAAAAAAAAAAAAAAAAGAAGTAATCATTCACTTTGCAAAAAAAAAAAAAATTATTGATTAAACAAGAATTCAACTTATCACAGATTGTCGAGTAAAAAAAAAAAATCGTACGTGCAAGTAGTCGTAGATGCAAAAATGGACTCATGTTAAATGGTTATTTACTTCTCCCATCTCGTCAATCAAGGTTATACAAGTAGTTTCTCGTCTGCTTCTATTTTCCCGTCTCGTCACTCATCATCTTCTTCTTCTGTTTTCCCATCACGTGTTTTCTCCACCCTATGCCGGCGTCAATTTGCCTCTTTAAAATAATAAACCAAATCAAATCAAATTAACTACACACACATTGTCAAATTAACCCTACGCATTTACCAACCCTGTCTGCCGGCTAAATCAAAATGCTTTTATTTTAAATAATGTGACGTTGGTCATGACATCTCTCATTTGGAATTATTATTATTATTTTTTAAATATATAATTTGGATTATTTTGAAAAGTAAAGAATTGACCGTTTTTTAAAGACTTATCGAGTCGGTATCTCAATAATTAGGGTGGTCGAATTTAGAAAATCTCTTTGAAAAGTTCTGGTCAACTATTGGAATTGAAGGTGGAAAGTATTATAATCCAAAAAGATCCTCCCCCACTGGACCATGCTGCCGGTTGCGGGAAGATTGCTGTAACTTTCAGGAATGCGTTCAACCAAAGATGTTAATTAAGAAATACACGTACTAGTAATTAAATGAAAAAAGCTTAAAGACTTTTATGATAAACAAATTGATAGTTATATGAATGCTAGTGTCTAGGTACAATATTATAGAGAGAAAATCTTAGTTAGGACAGTTTTAATAAAATTATTTAATTATTTAATAATAATAATCACTCTCATATATATATACAGTCAATTTAAAAAGACGACCATATTATATAAGTAACGTACACTCTAAGGCTTTCTTTATTATATATCCAATATGAGGAATGCGTCACTGTTGACATCAAAGTTCGTAAAGAAATAGTATTTTAACGTATCCGGCACACTGTTCAGTTACAACATTAATGTGAAGATTCCAGGAAAGATTAATTTACAGGTATTCCTCCTCTTTACTAGTCCTTCTCAATTAAAATTTCCAATTTCTTGTATAATAAAATGTCAACAAACTTTAGTAGGAGGGACATTAAGAGATAATCTTTTATAATCAATTGGATACAGATTTTTAAATATGAATCGTAGAGCTTAGACAGTTTGTTTCCTATTACTTTGAAATTTTCTGTACACACATCAAACAAAGGCAGAAGGTTTATATTCTGTAATAATAAGATGTTATATTATCAGTGGGAGTTGAATTGTCAAAATAATGTGATGGAAAAGCATATCCTATTCCAATTGAATGGATTTTATCCCACAAGTTGTTTTAATTTGTAAAAAAGTTAATGAGAGACTCTATATATGTACCAACCCAACCCTATGATCAATATGTATATATTAACAATTTAATTTCATAAACATTTAGGACTCATTTAATATGAAGGATGGAATAAGATAAAATTAATAATTTAAAATAAAATAAAATATAATAGAATAAAATAAGATAGGATCAAATTAATAATTTAAAATATAATAACATTATATGTAATATTATATTAAGTTTGGTATATGATAAGATAAAATAAAATTATATATATAATTTTTTTAAAATTAGTAAAAATTAAATAAAATAATTAATTATTTAAAATTAAATAAAATAATATTATGACTCTTAAATAAATATTTTAAAATTTTAATTTAAATTATTTATAAATTATTTATAATTTTAAATATTTATTTTATTTTAAAAATTGTTGTAGTATAAAAATTTTTATTATTTTTTTATTAAACATGTGTGTTTAAAATAATTAATTTATGTGAATTTTATAAAATTTTTTCCATTTTAAAATTACTTTCAAACATATGATTGAATTAAGGTTCACCTCCTATCCTTACGGTCATTTCATAAGTTTAAGGTACTTTTATAACTCTATTGCGAGGACGGGAGGACGAGATTGACGAGATTGACGAGATGGGAGAAATAAACAACCATTTATTATGGGTCCATTTTTGCATGTACTTTGCATCTACCAATAATGCTGCACTGGACCCAATGCTCCGTAATTGAGGGGTTTGAGTGATGGATTTGGGATACTACTCTGTACAATAATTTAAAGTTCAACGACTTAAGCTAAAATCTCTTTGAGAAGTTTTAATCAACACATATATATTTTTCAAACATATATTGACAGTGTAATTATTGAAGTTGGAAATTAAGTATTATTATCTCAAAATATATCCTCCCCCCTGACCATGCCGGCGGTTGCTGCCAGATTTTTTATTCTCCCTCACTTGCTGTGACGTGCAAGACTGCGCTCAAACAAGACTGCGGTCAATCTATGACCGTTAATAAAAAAAAAAACACATACTAATTAAATGAATGCTTACACACTTTTGTGATAAACAAATTGATTGATATATGATTGTTAGTTTTTAGGTACATATCACAGACGTAAGGACAGTTTTAATAAAATTATTTAATTTTTTACTAATTATAATCACTCTCAATTTTTTTTTAAAAAAAATTATATGTATAATTAGCATTTGAATGCGTGTCCGGCATGCTTTTAATTACAACTGTAATGAGGCGGTCTACGGAAAGATTAACTTACAGTTCAAGTATAAAAGCCTTACAGGCCCCCGACATACACAAATCTACTTTCTCCAGCTACTTTCTCATGGAGTCGCTATTATCCTCCTCTTTGCCAATCCTTCTAACCTTTCTTCTTTTTTTCTTGACGATCCTGAAAATAGTGAAGAGATCCAAAGCTAGCGATAGATCTCTAAATCTACCACCAGGGCCATGGAAATTACCTATCATCGGAAACTTGCACCAGCTTGCTGGTTCACT
>JAXCLQ010071259.1:0-12447 GCA_035584115.1 Cedrela odorata
ATTAAGCACCAAGATATCACGAAAAGAGAGTTCAATTAAGTGATCCAATAATTTGATCCAAAACCAAATAATGGAATGATACGTAGAATTTGGGAAGAATTAGAATAACAGTAGACGAAGGAAAGAAGGAGACTTGAATTTAATTTCTGCATACCTTTTATTGAACGTAACCAAACTTTTTATACACCAAGAGAATAACAAATTACTAAAGATTAGGAGAGAAACTAGTCACTTCTAAATACAATTCTATCCACTAACAAATTAATCAAAACAAATAAACTACTAGATAAATATAACAAATAAATTACTTGATAACAATCACTCCACGTGCAAGTTGAAGACTATGCATGACCCACTTCAACATGCCACGTTTCTAGAATCATGCACTAAGGCACATCCTCGTCCACGCTGCATGAAGTCCATGTATAAACTTGAGAGGTCTTCTCCATGTCGTGTGCGTGAGCTGCACATATCATTCCCCCCCACTTAACGATCCTTGCTCAAGGATAAATGCGGGATATATCTTGATGAATCGTCTTTTGTTCTCCCATGTCGCATCTTCCATTGGTGCTCCTACCCACTTAAGTAAAATCTCAATTTTGGATCGGTATTTACCCTTATAAACTACTTGTCAGTTGATAATAGCTTCAGGCTGTGGAAGGATAGTTGCAGTCTCAGAAACAAGAGGAAGTTGAGCAATGGTGGAAGTGACTAGCCCAAAATGTTTTTGTAATAAGCTAACATGAAATACATTATGGGTTTGTGAATTCAGGGGCAATGCCAACTTGTAGGCCAATCCCACTTTCTCAATAACTTGGTAAGGACCATAGAAACGCAAGACAAACTTTATGGAGCTTCGAAAGGTTACTGAAGATTGTCGATAAGGTCGTAGTTTTAGGTACACATAGTTGCCAATAGTAAATGATACCTCACGTTGATGTTAGTCGACCTGGCATTTCATTCGATTTTGAGCGAGCAAGAGATTTTGTCGTAGTTCACGGAGGATGGTATCGCGATCTCGTAGATATTCGTCAATTGCCTAGACATTAGAGGTTCCGGGAACATATGTGAGTAGACTAGGAGGTGGAATGCCATACATAGCTTCAAATGGTGTTATTTGAATGGATAGATGTGTTGTACTGAACTCAGCCCAAGGAATCCAATCAATCCATTTCCGTTGTTGATCGCCAGCGAAACACCTTAAGTATTGCTCTAAGGTTCGGTTTACAACTGCTGTCTAGCCATCAGATTGAGGATGATAACTCGAGCTCATGCATAGCTTGATGCCTTGCATCTGGAATACCGTTAGCCAGAAAATGTTGATAAAGACCTTGTCTTGGTCATTAACGATCGAGATTAGAGTGCCGTGTAAATGAACTATATTGGAGATGAAAGCTTTGGCGACAGTGATGCCAATGAGGATGCCTTAAAGGAATGAAGTAGGCATACTTTGTTAAATGATCTACAATGACCATAATAGAAGTATATCTATGAGAAGACGGTAATCCTTTGATAAAATTCATAGATACTTCAATCTACACTTGTGTTGGCACAGGCAAGGGGTGGAGTAGGCTTGCTGGTCTTATGCAATCCATTTTATAGTGCTGACAAACATCACATTGTCGTAAGAATTCCTTTACTATTTTGTGCATACTTAACCAAATAAAATTCTGTTTAATGCGGGCGAGAGTTTTATAGAACCCAAAATGCCCACCAACTGGGGTCGCATGGCAATCTGTCAAGATTTTTGGAATTAAAGTAGAATTGAGACTTAAAAAAACCTTGCCTTTTTGGAACCACACTCCATCTCATTGGACTAAGGACGGGTCTTTCAATTCTTCATAAAATGGTTTCTGTTGAACTTCTTGTTGCAGGATTGGCCATCAGTCTGCTTGAGGTGCTGAGATAGATAAGAAGTGAAATTCCATGACATGGGATAATGAATCTGCCCCTTGGTTTTCAGCTCTTTTTTTGTACTCGATCTCATAATCGCATCCTAATATCTTGGGTAGCTATCGTGTTTGCACAAGTGTAGTGATTTGTTGCTCCATTAGGTACTTGAAACTTTTTTGGTTGGTTCGCACTGTAAATGGTTTCCCAAGCAAATAAGAATGTCATTTCTTAATTACCTTAACAATGGCCAACATCTCTTTCTCGTAGGTAGATAAGGCTAAAGCAAAATCTTTTAATGCTTTACTAAAATATGCCACTAGTCGATTTTGCTGAGAGTGAATCGCTACAATTCCAATGCCACTGGCATCACTTTTGATTACAAATCGTTGAGAGAAATCTGAAAGGTACAGTATTGGTGGGTTAGTTAAGGCTTCTTTCAACTTTTTGAAGGTTATTTCTGCAGCCTCATCCCATTGGAATCCTTCCTTGGTCAATAATCGAGTTAGTAAGGCTGTTATACTTCTGAATTAATGAATGAATTTTTGATAATATCTTGCCAACCCTAGAAACCTTTGGATTCCTCTGGTTGTTGTTGGTGTGGACCACTCAATTACTGGTTGTATTTTGGCGGGATCAACTAACGCTCCTTTTTCAGAAATTATGTGACCCAGGTATTCGACCTGCATAACACTGAATCGACATTTTGACTCCTTGGCAAACAAATCATTAATAGTCAATATATTGAAAATAATTTGTAAATGTGTAAGATGGTCTTCCTATGATTTAGAGTATACCAAGATATAGTCGAAGAAAACCAAAATAAACTTTTGGAGATAGGGGCAGAAAAGATGGTTCATGAGACTTTGGAAGGTTGTTAGAGCATTTGTGAAGCCAAATAGCATTACTATAAACTTGTAGTGCTCTTCGTGTGTTCGGAAGGCCGTTTTATGGATGTCATTTTCTTGTACCCGGATTTGATGATAACCAGATCGCAGATCCAATTTGGAGCAGTACCGGGGTCCATGTAGTTCATCCAACAATTCGTCGATTACTGGAATTGGATATTTATCTTTAATGGTGATGTCGTTCAAAGCTCGATAATCCACACAGAATCGCCAAGCTCTATCCACCTTTTTTTACTAATGAAATAGATGAAGAGAATGGAATGTTACTCGACCTTATCAATCCGGATTGCAAAAGCCCCTGCACCATTTTTGCTATCTCAGTTTTTTGGTAATAAGGGTATTGGTATGGTCTCACACTCACTGGCCCTGAATTTGGTAGTAATGGTATGTGGTGGTCATGGGATCTTTTCGGAGGTAAGTTAGTGGGTGTTTCAAACACGTGATAATTTGGATAAGAGGTTATTTATCTCAGGAGGGTAGGATATACTTTTGTCGATAGGATATGAGGGCGTTATTTGAAAGAATAATCCAACCCCCTATAGCCCATGGAATTCCTTGTCAGTTAATGCTTTGATGTCAGCTCGCTTCAATCCTTAGAGGGTGTAGGTATTTCTTTGCTTTTTGTAGCTCATAGTGAGTCGCTTGAAATCCATTTCTATGGGCCCTAGAGTTTCAAGCCATTATATCCTCAACACTAATTGGCATGCAGTAACTGGAAGAATATAGTAGTCAGTAGTGACTGTTTGCCTTTGGATGTTCAGTGTGAGAGCCTGACATTGACTATTGCAATTGATCCTTTCTCGATTGGCCACCATGACTTGGAACTATTTGTTTCGATTTATCGGTAACCTAAACTTAGAGACTACAGCTTGGTCAATGAAGTTGTGAATGCTGCCACTGCTAATGAATATTATTACACTCTTGTTCTTTAGATTCCCTAATACACGTAGAGTTTGTGGATGTTCGGCACCTGCAATTGCATGAAACAAAATTTCTGGTATTTCTTCAGGGCTTACCATTTCTTGTGAGTCAATTTTATCTCAAGATTTGTATGTAGAGAGTCTTCGATCATAAACAGTTGCGATCATTCGTAACGGTGGCTGGGAATGAATTTTTGATCGTAATAGTAACATAACCCTTTTTCCTATCGTTGTCGAGCCTTTTGATTAGTGATTTTATAAAATGTTGCTGGAAAAGAATTTGTTTGCAGTAATGGTGGTGGTCCAAGGATGCTAGCTGCTGGATTAGTTGGCACTCTATGTGACATTATGGTTGGTGATAAACGGGCTAGAAGGCTAGGTTTCTTTAGCAACAGGTTGCGTTCTTCAATTAGTCATGCTACCCCGATTGCATATGCCAATGTGTGGGGTTGTTTGATCTTCACATCAATGCAGATATCATCTCAGAGGCCTGCAACAAAACACTCGATGAGAAAACTTTCAGGCAAACTATCAACTTGGTGCGAGAGCCTTTCAAAGGCTTCCTGGTATGCTACTACAGTAGTTGTTTGTTTGAGAGGCGTGAGTGACTCTGATGGATCCTTATACTCGGTGGGTCTAAAACAGTCCAACATTGCTTTGACAAACTCACTTCATGTAAGGTCTACGAAACTTGGTTAACCATATATGCCATTGGAGAGCAATTCCGTTAAGGTAGAAGGAGGCTAACTGGACTTGTTGAGCAAGTGCAGTGTCATTGAAATCAAAATACTGCTTTGCCTTATACACCCATCCTATGGGATCGTTTCCATCGAATCAAAGAAATGAGAGCTAAAGGTGAGGTTGAGGTTGGTCGTTAGAGGTAGGAGATTGGGAAGTGAGGGGTGTGATGATTCTTCGGTTGCGAATAGGTTGATTTCAAGAGACTTTGTGTTTTAGTTATGTGAGGTATAGAGGGCTTGAAGTTCAGTCAACACTGCTTGCAAGGCTGAGTTCACCTGATCGAAACTTGACTTATGTCGGGCTAAGGCTTCATTAATCTCGTTACAAAACTCTGCATTTGTTTTACTATAAGTGTCTATAGTCAGAACCGAGCTTTAATACCATTGATACATAGAATTTGGGAAGAAGTAAAATAACAGTAGATGAGGGAAAGAAGGAGACTTGAATTTAATTTCTACATACCTTTTATTGAACGTAACCAAGCTTTTTATACACCAAGAGAATAAACTACTAAAGATTAGGAGAGAAACTAGCCACTTCTAAATACAATTCTATCCACTAACAACTTAATCAAAACAAATAAACTACTAGATAAATATAACAAATAAACTACTTAATAATAATCACTCCACGTGCAAGTTGAAAACCATGCATGATCCACTTCCACATGCCTCGTTTCTAGAATCATGCATAAGGCACGTCCACGTCCACATTGCATGAAGTTAACATACAAACTTGAGAATTCTTCTCCATGTCGTGCATGTGAGCTGCACATATCATGGAATAGGAAAGAGAATGTGATGAAACTTACGCAAATAGACCACAAAGAAAATGTTAACTCTGTTATTCGAATATTAGGTTAAAGTAGTCATTGTATGACAATTATTTTCACACATGTATAGTTCATGGTTAATTAACACATTATCAAGGTTTAATTGAACATAAGTTAGTTTCATGTTATGAGTATATTGAATTTAATGCGAATCTAGGAAGAAACCTAAGAGGGGGGATTAAACTCCTCATGTTCTTCATTCTTCTCACTTCTCTTTTTAAAAGCACTCCTCTCTCTCTAAACCGATTTTCTCTCAAAATCTCTTCCAATTCTTACCGTTTTCTTTCAAATTTCAGTTGCCAATTGATTAGCCATCCTTTCCTTTTCAATTCAGTATCATTTTTATCTAAAAACATCAAGGGGAAGCAAGAAGAAAATTTGAGATTTTTTTTGTTTAATCAGTAATTAAAGATTTTTACGAACTTCTATAAATTACCAGTAAGTTTATTAACCCGTTAGAAGATTGATTTTGAGATTTTGAACACATTGAAATTTTTATGTTATTGTTCATGTGGGAATTTACATTTGATTTTGTGTAGGAAATGTTAGATTGTATTGATTTTGCGTAGGAAATATAAGATTGTGTTGATTTTGTGTTAATTGAAGTGTTGGTTAGGAGGATTTGAAGTGTTTTTCTCTTGGTGCTACAGTGAATTTGAATGTGTTACAATAACTTTAATCTAAACAGTATATGTTACTACAATAACTTTGATTTAAATAGTACATGTTTGCTACTGTGATTTTGATTAAAACAGTGTATATTTGGTTTAGACAAAAAAGAGAATTTTAAATAAGTTGGCCATAGGATTTCATTGTTGGAAATTGAATAAATGATCTCTGTTAGTTAAGACCTCGAGAAATGTGTCATGTGTCAAACTAAGAGATTTTAGCCATGTTTTCCACCAGTATTGCCTTTAATGCATTTATGTGCAATCATTCGAATCGTGGAAGTCATAATTATATGCATGTGTGGTATAAGGGTCTAAGAACCCGAGAGAAAGACTGAGTGGGCTCGAAGACCCTTAGTGGTAGTAGTTACACTCTCTTTGTAGTGAGTAAATTTATTATATACATGAAAATATGTATACTTATATGTATGTATAATTGTCATATGTATGCTTGTGTGTTAAATAAATTATTTTCTAGTTAAAGAGAAATGTGAAATGAAACGGTTTTATGTGATTGATATGATATTGGAATGATTTACTTATTTGGTCTGCTATTGAAAATTTATTTAATATACATCTTGAAATGGCTTGAGAGGCATGATTTATTTAAATGATTTATAATCCTTGTTTGAAAATAATTTGATGTGTGCATCTATGTTGGTGATGAGGCCGGAAAGGTCGAATATTGTTATATGGCCAGTAAGCTTGTTTTATTTACTGTAACTACAAGGAGATAGCCTATGAATGGACCTAGTGAGAGGCCATATAGGTGAGTGTAGGTAGGTTAGGGAGTGGGAGTAGGAGGTCTAACTCTCAATGTGAATTGATTTTTCTCCACCTTAATGTGATGCTTTAACTTATCTTTTAATTTTGAGTTTTCTCCCCCTTTATCCATTAAGATTTGATACAAGCTTAATATATTTATCTATTCTCCCCTTTTTGGTCAGTAATCAAATAAAGAAAATGAAAAATTATGCGAATCAATTGTATAAGTAACACAATTATATAGGTAACACAATCATATCAAAGAAGTATAAGGATAAAAATACTTGTTGATCAAAACAATTTTCATTTAACAGAGGAAAATGCATACAAAGGATAGACATTGTTCAAAGGGTGCAAAAATGGTCAAGACTGTCACTGTCGACATCCAGGTCTACAGGAGTGTAGGTAGGTTAGGGAGAGGGAGTACGAGGTCTTGAACGAGTTGCAGAGGCCGTAGGTCCACGATAGGCATGAGCTGGTGTAGGTGCTGGTGTGGATGTCTTAGCCAAGCTATGCATAAATTTATGGGTTCGCTACGGAATTCCACTCCAAGTCTTCTAAGCTAAACTATCGCATTGTCGCCCCAAGCTAAGTGTTCCTAAATTTTATACATTTATGTAGTGACCATGCTCTCGAAGTCGGTGAGTCGCTCATCGAAGTTTGACATAGTCGTCTCAAATTTTTCTTCTATGCGGGTCATCTGACTTTGCATATTCTCTATGATAAACAAAAGTGCAGATGTAGCTGCAAATTCAGTCGATGGCTCTGTCTGAGATGAGGGAGCAGGAAATGAAGGTACAGGTGGCTCATTTTCTTTTACAGCCATATCTTGTGGTTGGTCTTGCGTATTCTGCTGCTCATGATTGTGTAAATGCCTATATTGAGCTTGAATTAACCATCGCCCATCAAATGTCAACTCATAGTGCATGTGGCATAAGGTTGTTTCTGATAGCATAATAGCAGTAGGCGGCTTGATAGTATCAGTCTTAGCATGTATCCAAGATTGACTCTTTCGAATAATTGTAGAGACCACATAGCCATAGTGCAAATGGCTGGCTTTGGACATTGTAGTTTTACCATTGCATTGAGAATCTAAGATATTAAATCAGGTCTCTTCCCTTCCATGATACACTGCATCCACCACATATCCTTGTATGTCATCTTCGAATATTGTTCTAAATAGGCGATGAGGTTGTAAGAGACAATAAGATAAAGAATTCTCTTATAGATGCCTAGATGGACTGGTTTATTGTCCACTTCTATTAAGTTTGGATTTTTGAAGATTACCTTGCACACTTCAAGAGGCTGAAATAAGCCTACCAAATACTCAGAATCCAAAAGTATTGATATCTCTTCAGCTTCAAACTCTCTCTTGCTCAAACTTTAGAAAACTCTCATCTTTCTCAGATTTTCAAATCTATTTCAAAAATGCCTAGAACTAAGAATGCCAAAGTGGGTCAACGAAAAAGAAAAAGAACAACTGAAGCTTCATCCTCACATATTGATTTTCATAACAGTAAAGTAGAGGATCAGTATCTCTTCCTCTTTCTGAATTGAAAAGTTACCCCTAGTCGTGTCTTGGATTTCAATATTTTTTCCATCCAATTTCTCTACCTCAAAACCTTTGAAGAATTTGGATGGATCGAGTACTTGAGTTTTAGAGGAAAAAGCTTTGACAGCTTTGTCAAAATTTTCTATTCAAATATGGGCGTCAAGAATCCTTATTCAGGCCGATGTCGAATGACAGAATTTATGAGCAATATTCGTAGGTATACCTTTAAAGTCAATGCTGGTGTTATGTCCAGCATCACACACATAGATAGGAAATATTTAACAATGATCAAACAATTTCCATCATTCCTAGTTTTGTTCTAATTGCACAAAAATGATTTTTATTAAGTAGTTTTGTGAAAATATTAGTTAATTGGAGATTTGTGTTTATATATTTTAAGTAAATGTCTCATTTTCTTTAGCAATTAATTTGGCCAAGTCAGGATCATATTCGTCAAAAGTTATGTGTACACTTTCTTCTACGACTTGAGTTCTTTTGTTGAACACTCTATAAGCTTTAGTGTTGGATGAATAGCCTAGAAATATTCCTAAGTTATCCTTGGTATTAAGAATGTAACAATTAGATCCAAAAACTCTAAAGGATTTAATTTTAGGTTTCCTTTGAAAGATTAATTCATATGGAGTTTTGTACAAAATCTTTCTAATTAGAACTATATTAGTTATATAACAGGCGGTGTTAATTGCTTTAACCCAAAAGTATTTAGGTATGTTATATTTACTTAGCATTGTTCTATCCATCTCTTGAAGAGTTCTATTCTTTCTTTCGATAACTCCATTTTGTTGTAGGGTTTTAGGTTTAGAAAAATTGTGAGAATATCCATTCTCATGGCAAGGTTTTCCAAATTCTTTACTTACAAATTCTCCACCTTGATCACTTCTAATTTTATAATTTTAAAGTTTAATTCATTTTCAATTTGTCTTCAGAATTTATTAAAGGTTTCAAATGTGCCACTTTTATTTGCCAAGAAAAAAACCCCTGTAAATCTTGAATAATCATCTATAACTATGTATGCATATAGTTTTCCTCCTAATGATGCTACCCTTTTTGGTCTAAAGAGATCCATATGAAGAAGTTCTAAAGGTCTAGTTGTAGAAACTAAGTTTTTGGATTTGAAAGAGGTTTTAACTTATTTTTCTAATTGGTAAGGACTGGATACTTTGTCTTTTGTATATTTTAGATTGAGAATATCTCCTAATAGACCTTATTTGACAAGTTTTTGCAATAGATCCATACTACAATGTCCTACCCTTTTATGCCACATCCAAGAATCATCGCAATGAGCTTGCAAACATATGTTATTCATTTCATTCAATTTTTCTAGTTCTATGACATATATATTATTGTTCCTAGATGCACAGAATAATTTATTTTCATGCTCATCTAATACTTCACAATCATTTATAAGAAACATGATTTTATATCCATGATCACATAATTGGCTAATACTAAGCAAATTATATTTAAGGCCTTTAACATATAAGACATTTTTAATTGTGATTGAATTAAGGTTAATTGTACCGAAACCTTTCATCTTGGCTCGGCTATTATCTCCAAAGATCACATTTTTCCTTTCTTCTTTCTTTAGATGGAGAAATAGCTTCTTGTTTTCTGTCATGTGTCTCAAGCAACCGCTATCAAGGAACCACTTCTTTTTGTACTTGTTGCTCTTCACATGCGGTACCTAAAAAAATGGCAAGTTTATTTTGGTACCTAAGTGACTTTGGGTCCATAAATATTAGTTCTACCCTTAAAGGTCTTGACCATTTTAGCATGCATAATTTCTTTAAGTTGTGTTCCCTTAGGTACCCATATCATTTTAGGTCCATTATACTTATTTTTCTTGTGTAAACATGTGTTGCTATAATGCCCTTTTCTATTGCAATAATGACAAGTAATGGATGATGCTACTTGCTGTTTAGCTTTAACAAAGTAGTTTACATACGACTTTTGTTTGATTCTTTATTTATATCCAAGTCCAGTTTTATCAAATACTATTCTTTGACTACCTAAAAACTTATCTAATGATTCTTTTCCTTGTGTAAATTTAGCCAAGATTTCTTTGAAAGAAGCTATTTCACTTTTCAAGATTTTATTTCATCTTTTAACATATCTAGTTCATTAGGTGAGCTAGATTCATTCTTAATTTCTAGTTTTTTAACTTTTATTTTCAATGAGTCATTTTCATTTAATACCATGGAGTTCTTTTTCTTTGCTTCTTTATATTTTGCATTAAGACCTGAAAATCATTTCTAAGTTCCTCATATAATGCATTCAAATCTTCATATAATAAATCATCATCACTATTTGAACATGCGTTATAAAATGAAGAGTTTTGATCTAAAGAGGTTACCTTATCTTCTAGTTTTCCTATGAGGCATAAATTTGTTTGCTCGGTTTCTGATGATGAAGAGCTTTCTTCGCTAGAGGAGTCATCCCATGTCACTTTCATTGCTTTCTTCTTGTTCTTGTCCTTTTTATATTTTCTTAGTAGACATTCGGGTCGTGTATACCTTAGTTTCTTGCATTCATAGCAAATGATTTCTTTCCCTTTTTCTTTTTCCATTTTAAGGCTTTTCTTAAATCTGTCCTTTCTTGGATAGTCTCTTCTTTTCTAGTTTCTTCCTTTTGACCCTTCTTTGTTGAAGAATTTTTTGAATTTTTTGGCCATGAGAAGAAAATCATCTTCATCTAAGTCTTGTTCACTTTCATCTTCCTTTTTTTTTTCTTTTTGGTGCTCTTTAGTGCTATGTTTTTTTTGCTCTTCTCTTTATCTTCATCGTCATTTCGTCTACTTTCAAGCTCGTATGTCATGAGAGATCCAAAAAGTTCCTCGAGAGGTAAGATTCTCAAATCCTTTGCTTCTCTAATTGCCCTAACTTTAACTTCCCAACTTCTAGGTAGACTCCTTAGAATTTTTGTCACAATATATGCATTTGAGTTAGTTTTACCAAGAGCTTTTAAATCATTAGTGATGTCAGTGAAACGAGTAAATATGTCTTTTATGCTTTCATGCAATTTCATTTTAAACAGTTTATAATCATGAACTAACATACTAATTTTAGAGTGTCTAACTCTACTAGTTCCTTCATGTATGACTTCTAGCATGTTCCAAATTGATTTAGCCATTTCACATCCTGAACTCTATTAAATTCGGCTCTATCTAAAGTACAATATAAAATGTTCATTGTCTTTCCATTTAAGGTGAACCTATTTCTCTCTTTGGAAGTCCATTCCCTTTTTGGTTTTAGTTTTTTCTCTCTAGTGATTTCATCCTTAGTTGTGGGTGGATTGTATCCATCTTCTATTATATTTAAGATTTCAAAATCTAATGTTGATAAGAAGATTTGCATTTTATTTTTTCATTAAGCATCATATGTTCCATTAAAGAATGGTGGTCTATTTGTAGACTGTCTCTCTACTATCGATGTAAGATTATTGATAGATGCTATTTTAATATACTTCTCAAGGTTGTAAATCCTATTTGATTGAGTTAGGCTCTGATACCACTTGTTGGCCCAGTTGGCAATACCCAAGAGGGAAGGGGGATGAATTGGATTTTTAAAATTTAGCATATAAAATCGTATGTAATGTAGTGCAGTAATGAAATAGTAGTTAGAGAAAGAAATACAAACACAGTTTTATAGTGGTTTGGCGAATCTTGACCTACGTCCACTCTTTCAGATGTAAAAGACTTTCATCGAGGTTCTACTAATTTCTTGTTTTGATGGGACAAAAGTAACTTAGTACACTCATTATAAGGTGAAGGGAAACCTTACACTCTTTTAAACAGATAAAGAGTAACCACAAAGATCTTCCTTGGTACGGGTGAAGAATTACCTAAAAACCAAATTTCAAATGTATTTTTGATTTTTGCTCTCACATAAGAGTGAATATTTCAATAAATTTTTCACAAGAAGAATTTCTCTCACATAAGATTTGAAAGAGTTACAGTAGAGAGAGAAAGTTCAGTATTTTCATATCTTAGTGCTGTTTAATAATATCTCGTTGATATTGATTGCTAGTAAAAATTGATGTACTGAAACTTCACTATATATCTTCTATTTATATCTATCCATTTTGTAAAGCTACCCATGTCCAACAGCTTGATTTGGTGCATTTAATGTTTGCCATTAATGCTGTAGAAGTTACT
>JAXCLQ010071260.1:0-12444 GCA_035584115.1 Cedrela odorata
AAATATTGATATTAATTTAAATAGATTATTGTAGAAAATAGAGATGAAAAAGTAGTGTGTTACTGCTATAGTAAAATTGGTAGGGATATGTTAATTAAGGATGTACCGTATATTTTTATCTATAGCAAGAACCCTAAGAAAGAAAATCGGCTGGAAGAACAAACAAATCTAACTTTTACAGAATAGTGAATAGCCACCTAAAACGACATGTAAACCAATAAGATACATTCCATTGCTAGTACTACTACTATCACTGTTTTTGTTCTCTACTCAAATCCAGCTATTACTCCATGCAGCACTAGATTTACTATCATTGTTGAATGTTTCCCTCACGCACCTAAATGCATCTGAAATAAATATCACGTACACTTACTTTCTATCAATGCTTAGTTGAGATTGAGAAGACACAACACTACATATGAATGAATATGAATCATGCATCTCATGTGTTGATTGTACAAGAAAATCCTTTCCTTTGTCACTCCATCTTGGGTTTAAGCACGGCAATTTATGTATAAATTTACTATTATTTAATTTCTATATAATAAATTTGATATGCTTTTTAACAGATATAAAATGAATACAAATACAGATAGATATTCACAAATATCTGTGCCAGATATTTGCGGATATATAATTTTTAAAATTTTTATTTAAAAATGACGTCGTTTTAATATTGAGTTAAAAAAATATTTAAAACAATATTGTTTTGATAATGTTGATGCAGTAAAAATCCCTTTTACGGATCCTATACACTAGCAACGATCTTCCTCTTCTTCTACTCAACTTGCAACCATAATCAACAATTATAGGGGTAAAAAGTCAGTTGTCCGGCGAAAACTCTCCGATGCTTAAGTTAGGGTTTTACTTTTTAATATTTTCTTTGGAGAAAGAGAAAGTTAAAAGAGAATTGTAGTATTTTTCGCCAAAGTTTTAGTAGTCGTACCTGGTTATAGCTAATCTTTTTTTTATAGAAGTTCTTATCTCCTTAATATGGCAGGATACTATAAAATCTAGTAACCAGAATCCCTCTGTGCGAGAATCACGGAGATTCCATAGGTTAAGATTGGCTTTTGGATTTAGAGGCATCGTATCTTTAAGATTCTTATTATGTAAGAAGCTTAATTTATCAAGAATCCTTATTATAGAATAATTTGGAAGAATTTGGGAAGGAAGCGAATCCTTTAAAGATACGTAACTGTAGTGAGGTTTCAGGAGTCTTTAATTGAGACTCCTTTATTCATCTGAGATGAGCTCATGTATTGCATGTCTAAAACCATTATAAACTGTGGCCAAGACCTTTCTAAGCTATGGCCGAGACCTTTCTAAGCTGTGACCAAGAATATTGTAAGCTATGGCCGCCGAGACTCTTGTAAACTATGACCTAGACCATTTTAAAATGTAGCTGAGACCTTAACGAGATGTGGTCGAGACTTTAACGAGATATGGTCGAGACTTTAACGAGATGTGGCCAAAACCATTGTAAGCTGTGATCGAGACCTTAACGAAATGTGGCCGAGACCATTGTAAGCTGGTCTCGGAATGAGGTTTTAACCTGAGATATTTGAAATGACCTTAAAAGGTCTCAGCTCTTACTACTCCTGAAGTTCTTATCATACCATTTATTATTATGTCGACCCGAGATCTCTTTATTCTTTTGCCAGACAAGACCCGGGCTCCCTATCACTTGAAATAACTCTCCTTAAGTAACAGTTGGTCTTGGAACACCATCCGTCTCTTCCTACAATTAGTCTCGGAACATCATCCGTCTCTTCCTATAGGATCATTTCTGACTTGTATTCTTCTAAGCTTTATGTATACTGAACTATATCCAACATTAAGCCCCTTAGTTTTAGTCAAACAATGGTTGTTTGGCAAAAATTAAAAGTTGTGATTTGAAAAAACATGCCCATATGTAAACTTTTAATGCTAACTCAAAATCCGCAAGCTTTCATCCATACGGCAACTTTCAATTGACTTACCGAACAAATATCATTTCGAGTCCCGAAAAGGCCAATGCAAAACCCTCTTAATATGCTAAGGCAGTTGGCAAAGAGCAAAAAAGGCTGCAAGGGCCTCTCAAGCCTCTGAAGCTGATGCTAGGCCTTTGGTCCTTAAAGAATATGGCTGAGACATCTGCTTCCCAAGATGTTACTGTCATCGACCTCTACTAAAGAAGTTGAGGCTCGAGGTAACATGCCACCTCCCCTTGCCTCTAAGACGAATAAAGGGAAACACAAGAAAAAAGTTATTGGGTGGATGAGGATGATGGGCTGAGGCAAAAAGAAAAGGATGCCAGCTCAGAAAAATGGTGGTAACATCGTCACGTCTCATCTTCTCTCAGAGAATATTCATGAAAACAAAAGAAATTCTTCTCCCACTTCCTTCCCTATATCAACCATTAGGTAGAGAAGATCTCGTTTGCGTACTCTAGCGGCTGCTACGCCCTAGGGGATTTTGGACTACCTTCCGAGGTGGCCGAAGTGAATAAGTTAATCCTTATTATACTTTTTAGGGAATGAAATATTCTTGATCTTTGCTAACATCATATTATTTGCATAATCTGCTCAGATGCAATATGCTGCTATAGTCTGTCAAGATGCTATTGGTGTTGTCTTCATGGGTCTAACGGCTACAGAGACTGTTTGGTTAGGATAGAAGGCCAAGGAAGCGAAGAGAAACTTGGCCATAGAGCAGACTCAGCTGAAGGCTTTGAATATAATCTAAATGAGTTTAGGGCGGAATATTAAAGCTTTACCAAGGCTGAGAAGAAGAGATTTATATTCCTATGAGATGTTCCAAGGTCAGTATTTAGACTTGAATTTGACTTAACTATATGAGACTTTGTGACATGCGCGTCCACCCCCTGGAGAAAACTCCTCGAATAGCATCTACTCTGAGGAAGCCCCTTCATAACTTCTAGATTCCTCATGTTCCTCCTGCTAATCAGACTGAAGCTCCAACTAATGCATCAATCTCCCCGGCTAACCCAAGAAAATTGAATTGTGTGGCCTGTTTTGTTTCTTTGCCTCCCTAAACTTAATTGAACTAAGAGCATGGAATTTGTGTCACCAAAATCAATCTTCTAGTCTTCTCTTCTTAAAGATTGTATTTTCAAGTAGGATCCATATTGACCACTGATATGTCTTAACTTTTAAGCTTTAATGAATTTTGAATATTATTATCCTGATTGAAATTTTTCCACTGTAGTCATTTGGAAACTATTTCGCTGAGGTCGCGCTTATAACTTGTTTGAGCAATGGACCATATTATTCCAAAGATATATGATAAGCTGATGTCTGGGAGCCGTGACACCCATACTTTGGCTTCGGGAAGAGATTACCCTGAGACGTTTGAAAATAGTGCTTCGAAAACCTTTAGTGTTCATGCTCTTCGAGACCGTGCTCTGAGCTTGTTGAGCTGAGGATAATATTATTTCGGAAAAAGCTGAAAGTTGAACGCCTAAGAGCCGTGTCACCTATGTCTGGGCTTTGGCAGGAAATTATCCCGAGAAGTTTGATAAGACCATCCGAGAACCTCTTTTGCTCATGCTCTATGAGATCGCACTCAGGGCTTGTTTGAGCTGAGAATACTATTACATTGGAAAAAGTTGAAAGCTGAATGGCTGGGAACCGTGTCACTCATGTCTAGGATTCGAGAGGAGATTACCTCAAAACGTTTAAAAGTAGTCATCCGAGAACCTCTTTAACTCATGCTCTATGAGGTTGCACTCAGGGCTTGTTTGAGCTGAGAATACTATTACCTCGGGAAAAGCTGAAAGCTGAACGCTTAAGAACCATGTCACCCATGTCTAGGCTTTAGAAGGAGATTACCCAGAGACGTTTGATGAGACCATCCGAGAACCTTTTTTGCTCATACTCTATGAGATCGCACTCAATGCTTGTTTGAATTAAGGATACTATTACCTCTGGAAAAGTTAAAAGTTAAACGTTGAGAACAGTGTCATCTATGTCTGGGCTTCGGGAGGAGATTACTCCGAGACGTTTGAACATAATTATCCAAAAACCTCTTTTGTTCATGCTCTATGAGGTCACACTCAGGGCTTATTTGAGCTGAAGATACTATTGCCTCAGGAAAAGCTGAACGTATAGGAACTGTGTCACCCATGTATGGGCTTCAGGAGGAGATTACCCCAAGACTTTGAAAGTAGTCATCCGAGAACCTCTTTTACTCAAGCTCTATGAAGTCGCACTAAAGGTTTGTTTAAACTGAGGATAATATTACCTCGAAAAAAGCTAAAAGCTGAAGCCTTGGAACCGTGTCACCCATGTTTAGGCTTCAGGAGGAGATTACCCTAAGACATTTGATGAGACCATCAAAAAACCTCATTTGCTTATGCTCTATGAGGTCGCACTCAGGGTTTGTTTGAGTTAAAGATACTATTACCTCGGGAAAAGTTGAAAGCTGAATGCTTGAGAACCATCACCCATATCTAGACTTCAAGAGGAGATTACCCGAGACATTTAAAAGTAGTCATCCGAGAACCTCTTTTACTCATGCTATATGAGGTCGCACTCAGGACTTATTTAAGCTAAGGATACTATTACCTTAGAAAAAACTAGAAACTGAATGCCTAGGAACCATATCACCCATGTCTGGGCTTCGGGAGGAGATTGCACCTAGATGTTTGAAAGTAGCCATTCGAGAATCTCTTTTGCTTATGCTCTATGAGATCACACTCAGGGCCTGTTTGAGCTGAGGATACAATTACCTAGGGAAATGTTGAAAGCTGAATGCCTAGGAACCGTATCACTCATGTATGGGCTTCAGGAGGAAATTACTCTGAGATGTTTGAAAGTAGTCATCCGAGAACCTCTTTTGCTTATACTCTATGAGGTCTCACTCAAGCCTTGTTTGATCTGAGGATACTATTACCTTTGGAAAAGCTGGAAGCTGAACACCTGAAAACAATGTCACCCATGTCTGGGCTTCGGGAGGAGATTACCCCGAGGCATTTGAAAACAGTCATCCAAAAACCTCTTTTGCTCATGCTCTATAAGGTCGAACTCATGGCTTGTTTGAGCTGAGGATACTATTATCTTGGGAAAAGTAAAAAGCTGAACATCTGGAAACCATGTCACCCGTGTTTAGGCTTCGGGAGGAGATTACCCCGAAAAGTTTTATGAGACCATCTGAGAACCTCTTTTGTTTATGCTCCTTGAGACAGTACTCAGGGCTTGTTTGAGCTGAGAATGCTATTACTTCGAGTAAATAGAAAGTTGAATGCCTGGGAACCTGTCACCCGTGTTCGGGCTTTAGGAGGAGATTACTCCGAGACGTTCCCACCGTCAAGGTTACTACCAAGACATTGTCATATGAACATAATAGGTCTCGAGGAGAGTTTTAGTTTCTTTTTGGCTTGGACATTCATGATATAGATATCCGATGTAGTGTTGGGTATCTAGAGTAACTCTTTCTAGATCTATTTGAATTCCCAGCCAATCTAGCTCCTCTTGAGTTTACCATAGTCCCTTCTACTCGCCTCTGTCTACGCTCTATTTCCTGATCAGAGACCTTAGCTCCATCCTCCTCTCCAGCTATCAAGTCTTGCAAGTAATTATTTCGGATCAATATTTTCACTTGACTTCTGAGGTCAAAATATTCATCTGTTAGATGTCTAAATCTCTGGTGGAACTCGCAAAACTTATTCTTGGCTCTCCCATTGGTTTGGCCTTCAATGGGCTGGGTTCAACCAGTATAGTTTCTCGTCTTATGTTCTCCTTCCAAACTTGTAAAAGTGAAGCTTTTAAAAGAGTGAAAGCTTGATCTCCTTGAACATAAACTACTCCTCTTGTGTCATCTCTCGCATGTGAACGGTACAGTTTCGAACAAAAATTCTCTCTTCCTTTGGTTGTCTAGTTCCGACCTTAACCTCTTCTACCTTTTTTGTCAAGATCACGGAAGGTTCTCCTGTCATCGCGTTTTCTTCTCGAATCGATCATAGGATTCTTAGCCTCTTTGAGAAATTGTAGTTCAAAAAATTTGTCTTCCCTCATCTTAAGAGCGATTTGATCTTCAATCTCGATCTCATTTAAAAACTTTCTTCTAACTGTTCATAAGTGGTAACGGAAAGCTTGCTCACAGTGTACCACCTCGGTCTACTCGTAGACTTTTCTTGAGACCTTCCAGAGATAAAGGGTGATGATAAGCCCACAATTCCATCACTTTATCATAATATCTTTTGGGGAAGCTCCTAAGGCTTTCACTCTCTCCTTACTTCATGAGTATCAATGAACTCGAAGTCTTGAGGTTGATGGTAGCGCCTTTGAACTCATCAACAAAGACTTTGTACAACAATTCAAAGTTGCTGATGCTGTCGGGTGTAAGACTGGTGAACTATTTTCTTGCTTGTCCCTCCAAGTCAGTTGAAACAAGCGACACTTTTGGGATTCAACCAATGCCTAAATTAGCATAATTTCTCTGAATAGATCCATGTGCAGCGATGGGTCGGTTTTGCCTATGAAAGGCTTGATTTGAGGCATCTTAAATTTTTGGGAAAGAACGAGATTTAGTATTTTTTTGGAAAAAAGACATTTTGAGTAAAAACCTATCTTTGGCAAAGCATCATCCCCCCTTTACCTCTCCCTCTCCTTCTAGTCTTTCAACTCCTGTACCAATTTTTGCACACGGACCTTTAAGTTCTCAACTCGATCACTGTCTTCCCTAGATCTCCTCCCTCGGAACGGGCTTTGTATAGAGCCTTCTCTTTACCATTTTTGATCTAGAAACACTCTCATGTCCTTCTGATCGAAACTGTGACCTGATCCCCTTTTACGAACTATCGTCGAATATTCAAACGTCTACAACGACTCATCATGGAGCCTATCGGCATCATCATCGCCTTGAGGTTCTTTAAAGGGATATCTAGAAATTTTTCCTTTTCCCTTATTTGCGACAGTATATTTTCTCTTAGTAGTGTTTTGGCAATGCTCTGTCGGATGATTTGTGCGGGTTGTATCCGACACACTACTATCAATAACTTCGACTAGTTTGGGTGTCTTTAACGTCAGGGAACCAACTTGAAACATTCTCCTCATTCGTTCTACTTCCTCAGCCAAGGCTTGAATTTGTCTATCATTTTTCACGTGTTGCTTTTTATTCTCCACCAACCTCTTGGTCAACCAAGCTGTTTCCGCCATCTCTAGACAGAAAGGGAAATTGGTGTGGCGACAAAGCTTCTAAATTGCGGTTCACGTTTTCCAGTGGCCACGGCTGATCACTAATATCTTGATTAACAGCCGTATAGTCATCAACAATGTTGTCATGAGAATTTTCCCTCACCATTGCTCTGTTCCTTGTCACATATGTACGCAAAGTTGCCATGTTTCCTTATTGTAGTTGTTTATAACTTTTTGTACAAATTTCCCACAGACGGCGCCAGATGTTAATGTAGTAAAACTTTCTTCTGTGGATCTTGTGCACCAGCAATGATCTTCCTCTTCTTTTACTCGACTTGTAACCACAATCAACAGTTATGGTGTGAAAAGCTAGTTGTCCAGCGAAAAACCTCCGTTGCTTAAGTCAGAGTTTTACTTTTTTATATTTTCTTTAGAGAAAGAGAATTGTAGTATATTTTACAAAAGTTTCAGTAGTTGTACCTGGTTATAGCTAATCTCCTTTTATAGAAGTTCTTATCTCCTTAATATAGCAGGATACTATAAAATCTGGTAACCAGAATTTTACTGTGCAAAAATCACCGAGATTCCATAGGTTAATCATCGGCTTCCGAATTTGGTGACATCGTATCCTTAGGATTCTTATTATGTAAAAAGATTAATTTGGCAAGAATCCTTATTACGGAATAATCTTGGAGAATTTGGGAAGAAAGAGAATCCTTCATAGATACGTTACTGTAGTGAGATCTTGAGAGTTTTTGTTTGAGACACCTTTATTCATCTGAGATGAGCTCAGGTATTGCATATCTAAAACATTTATAAGCTGTGGTCAAGACCCTTGTACGTTATGGTCGAGACCTTTATAAGCTGTAACCAAGACCCTTGTAAGCTGTGACTTAGACTTTTCTAAGTTGTAGCCGATACCATTGCAAACTGTGGCCACCGAGACCCTTGTAAGCTGTAACCTGGACCATTATAAACTATGGCCAAAACCTTAACGAGATGTGGTCGAGACTTTAATAAAATGTGGTCGAGACTTTAACGAGATGTGACTGAGACCATTGTACGCTATGGCTGAGATCTTAACGAGATGTAGCTGAGACCTTAACTAGATGTGGTCAAGCCTTTAACGAAATGTGGCCAATACCATTGTAAGCTGTGGCTAAGACCTTAACGAAATATGGTCAAGACCTTAATGAGATGTGCCCGAAACCTTAACGAGATGTGACCGAGACCATTGTAAGCTGTGACCAAGACCATTGTAAGTTGGTCTCGGAATGAGGTTCTGACCTGAAATCTTTGATATGACCTTAAGAAATCTCGACTCTTACTACTCTTGAAGTCCTCGCCATACCTTTTATTATTAAACCAACCCGAGATCTCTTTCTTTTTTTTTTCCAAACAAAACCCAAGCTCCCTTTCACTTGAAATAGCTCTCCTTGGGTAGCAGGTGGTCTTGGAACATTATCCGTCTCTTTCTGCAATTGGTCTTGAAACACCATCCGTCTCTTCTTGTAGGGTCATTTCAGGCTTTTATTCTTTTGGACCTTATATATACTAGACTATGCCCAACAAATGCTATAATAAAAATTATTTTTTATTTTATCTTTCAATTTATATAATTATTCTTAATATATTAAAAAAAAGTGAGTTAAAATATTAAATAATTTAATTAAGTAAGTTGTATTTCGAATTAATTATGTATGAATTTATAAAATAATTATTTTTTTATGGAATTGTTGTTAACAATTTTATTTTTTTGTTAGATGTATTTAATATTTTATCCGAGCTATGTATTTTATTTTGAATTAATGCCTAAAATTTATAATTTTAATACAGAAAATTCTACTAAAAATTTGCTAAAGTTTTGCGGATATCTGCATAAATTTAATAAATATTAAATACTTATTTATGCATGTTTGATAATAAAATGTCACACCTGTTACGGATTTAGTACGGATTTGATATTAAATTTTTTTAGTAGATACGAATGCGGATATGAAAGTATTCGTTTTAAATTCGATCCGCTACCATCCCTGTGCTTGAATTATTCAATAGTATTATTTATTATATATTAATTTTTGTAATCATGAATGGATTTAATATATTATTTGTATTCTCTTAAAATTTGGAATAAGGAAGAGAAAGCACATAAATCTACTTGCTAGACGCTCTTTGTGTCTTTGATGTATATTTTAATGTTTGAGAAAATAATAAATACTCTTAAATTAAAGATAATATATGTGTATATATATACACACACACTCCAATAATTCATATTATTTTATTGTTATTTGAAAACTTATAAATGATTAATTTATTCAACAAGATAAGATGGTTTAAAAATTTTTAATTAAATAAAATATTTTTATTTTTATTTTTAAAAAATTAAAAATATAAAATATATATTTTACAATGCATCACAATTAATTAAAATAAATTATTTTATTTTATTTTATTTAAAATATTATAAAAATAAATAGATCTACCAAATAAAATTATTTTATAACTTATAAAAGAAATATATTACAACAAGCCTTAATTAATTAAAATAAAATATTTTTATTTGAAATTGTAAAAGAATAAATAGATGTGCCAAACAAAATAATAAAACAATCAAATTATGGTTTATTCGTTGATTTGTTATTCAATTTCGTAATGGACATATTCTTTTAAAATATTGAAGTTGAAAATATCATTTCTTTGGTGATTATGCAGTTGGTAAAGTGACTATTAGTATCACAAACACAAAACTATATATATATATATATATATATATATCAAAACAACCTTATTTTGTACCCAAATAACAATATTTTACAATTTATAATTCATTTATTACATCATGCATTACATTATTCATAACAATATACCTAATCATTGATTTCACAATATGATAAGATTTATGATTACTTAGGCATTTCATCGAACTCTTGGCATACAAAGAAATCATAAACCAATATTACCCAAACTTTTAATTATACAATACTCAATATTATAATCATTCACTTTCACCAATTCTTACTAACAACCTATTCATCACATCATTAAAACACAACTTTCAAACAAAAAACCACCAAAATTTAACCAATTGTAAACCCTATCTATTCTACTCTCATAAATTCAAGAAAAATTAAATCTTATAGTGAGAAACTACTCACCAAGAGCTTATCTGGCCTTTGCGAGGCAAAAATTCTAATTTTTGATGGCGAATTGCAAAAAAAATCAAACATTTTGACAAAAGCTACAATGAATTTCAAATGCTGTTCTGGCACTGTTTCGACAATTTTTTTAGCAGTTTAAGACCGAAATTAATTCTCCTTGTCAACAAGAGTCCAATGCCACAAACGATGCATCAATCCGACATGTGTGAGCAAAGTTATGATCAAAATTATTTTCTCTCTTTACACTCTCTTATCATCGTTCTCTCTATCTTTCTCCACTCACTTTGAAAATACATACAACCATATTTATAACTACTAGAGGCAATATTGTCATTTTGAATAACTTGTGATTTCAGGTCAAAATTATTATTTCTTGTCCCGACCTACGTTTCGCAATCCATCTCCATAGTAGGCTTCCTTTTTTACCCCCGATTCATTTGTAAGTTTTTTAGGAAAAACATTGTAACTTCATCATTCCTTACCCAAATTGAGTATAGTTTTCGGCAATAGACTCTACACATCATGAACTTCTTTCCGCTCTCAAAGAGTTTGGAAAACTATATTGTTACTAGTAAGTTATTTTGGAAATCAAGCCTATTTTTTACACATTTAACGTAAATAGTCATAACTCTCTCAATACTTATCTAATTTAAGTACCGTTTGCGGCATTGGACTCCACACATCATGAACTTCCTTTTGCTCTCAAAGCATGCGAATAACTATACTGCTACAGATAGACTACTTTGGAAATCGAACTCATTTTTTAGACATTTAGCATAAAGAGCCATAACTCTCTCAATACTTATCTACTTTGAGTGCTGTTTGCGGCATTGAACTTCACGCATCACAAACTTCCTTTTGCTTTCAAAGTATATGGAAAACTATACTGTTATAGGTAGGCTATTTTGAAAATCGAACCTATTTTTTACACATTTAGTGTAAAGAGTCATAACTCTTTCAATATTTATCCAATTTGAGTGTCGTTTGAGGCATTATAACCTAGATATTACAAGCTTTCATCTAGTATTAACCAGCATAAATTTTAATATTGCTACAGTAACTATGCATAAATTACGAAAATACTCCTGATCCTATTTCTATTTACTTTACGCCTAAATTAGCACATCAATCATACATTTACTATTATATCCTGTAAATTTTAAATTTGGGTTGGGTTTCACATTCATAATAAACTTGTAATATTCTATGATTAATTAAAATTGGTTAGGCAGATTAATTTATGAAATGCAAGACTTCTCTTGTGAATCTCAACTTTCTCTCTTCTTGGTATATTTCTACAATTAACATTATATATAATGATAAAAAGAAGTGATAATTGTTTAAGTATTACAAGATTTGCATAAAATATCTAAGTTTTTTTTTTGTTTATATATATTAATTAGACATTTGTATACGTAGTTATTTAAGTATTGCAAGATTCACTATAATAAATTGTGCTAAAAGAAAAAAAAATCAATAAATTTAAATATTCAAAATCTTTTAGAACAAAAATTAAGGGTAACTATCATAACTTTAAATATAATTTGATAATTCAGAAGTTGCAGTATAGTTGGGTAATATGAGAATTTTTAAGAAATTTAAAAGTTGAAAAGTGGCACATATCCCTCTCAACCCTAAATACCTCCGTGAATTAGTGGTAGATGCACTTCACTTGTACTTGCTCATAACAAGTCATAATATCAAATTATGTTAAAAAGTTAGGTGAAGTTTGGTTCTCTAAAACTAACGTTTACCATAAGCATACTGAAAAGAATGGGGCATGGGCATATCCGTCACACTCACACACAAAACCTCATTGGAATATTTGGAAATGTTCATGCAAAACAAATATTAAATCATCCTTACTCGTTATACACAAAAATCATTTTTTTTTCTATTTTGACAATCGAATAATGATCTTATATCATATTGTCTCAAATTTCAATAATAAAATTATTGACATCAATTTTTGTTCATGTATCAACACGTGAATTTTTTTATTTGTCGGATGAATTCTAGTTAATTTGGATGTACACATAAATTACTAATTTAAAAACAAAATCGTAATTTACTAATTTATGAGGGTGTACATGTAAATTCCTTATCAATGACAAATATTGAACTAAATTGTAAATGTTTATATA
>JAXCLQ010071262.1:0-12440 GCA_035584115.1 Cedrela odorata
AAAAGAATCATAACTAGATTAATATGTTGAAAACATAAATAATTTATATGCAAAATTAATATTCAAATCTTAATTTTTAATGTCACATTAATAAACTTAATTACTTAGTTCTTAGTGTTAAAAAAATAAATTAGAAAGAATTTGAAGTTTTGGTAGTCCTTGCTATTTTTTTTAATTTATTACTTAATTATTTGTTTATTTTACAGAACAAGTGCGTTTCTGGGTTTCTGCTAGACAACATCCTAAATCAAAGAAATTTGATTGCAAGTGAAAAATTATAGGAGTTGAATTTCAATCACTCTTAAATTTCGTTTAGTATTTAAGTGTAGTGACTTTTAAATCTTAAAAATTGTAAAATAAATGAATTAAATATTAAATATCAGTATAAAAATGGGTGAATCCCCTTAAAAATTAGTATTACATACACCTTTTAAATATAAATAATACTACACATCCAACTTGATATTTAAATATTTCATTTTAAATAACGTGACATTCATTATGTTGATGATATATATTCACAAATTTTAAAATTATTTAACATTATTTTACCACCCAATGAATACCAAATTCTTATTTAATAAATACCACATTATTTGGCATAAAAATTTTGAGCGAGCAATGACTCTTTTAATTTTATTCTTAAACTTAAGTGAAATTATCATAATTCTAAATAAACCCTTAGTAAGTATCATCAACTTTTTGACCATATTATCATCCATTAAAGATAATACTAAGCAATGTAATAAATACACATTGTTATCCATTAAAAATAATAGAAGAGATAAGAGGAGTTGAGTTTTCAATCAACAATACTCCTTTTGTTTCTTCTTGACCAAATTATCATCCATTAAATATAATACAAGAGATAAAATTGAAGATAATGTTGATATTGACCAAATAACTAAATCAATCTCATTTGATACATCGGTTGTAATTTGTGAATTCTAGTATTGGTCATTATCTTTTATCATTTAATAAAAATATTTTTTAAATTCTTATTTTAATTCTATTATGTTTTAAATTATATTTTATGAGCCTTACAAAAAAGTTTTGATTTGTATATTGAGCCTTGTGTTATCCTTTACACTCAACTAATAAAATATACTAGATACGAATAAGTCTTGATTTGAATATGTTGAAAGTGCCATTATGATATCCTATACACTCAACTAATAAAATATACTAGACACGAACAAGTCTTGATTTGAATATGTTAAAAGTGTCGTTATGATATCCTATACACTCAACTACTAAAATATATTGGACAAAGTTTCTTGAAAAGAATCAAAACTAGATAAATGGTATTTGACTTTCTTTCAAATTTAAGATAAATTAAGTTTGCGTGTAGCTAAAAAAAATTATGATAACTAAAAAATAATTTTTTTAATTGCTTATAATATGATTTTCTTATAATTTTTCTTGAGACAGTAAACACGATTAGACAAACCGATATAAAAAATTTTATGAATTCGAATTATCATAAAATAAAACGATTATTAGATGGGTAACACGACATAACACGATTGATAATTATGTCATAATCGAATTTAAAATTTTCAACACCTAAAATCATTTATAACACGATTAATTATTTAAATAATTAGACCATACTAATTTATTTATAATTTAATAAATTTATTTTATATTTTTTAAAAAATTAATTATATTTATCAAAATTTATAAATTATTTAGTCATCATAAATATTATAGTAATTATTATAATAAATATATATATATATATTAAATAGATAATAATTATAATATACTAAATTTTTAATTTTTAACACAATTATTAAACAGATCAAAACTAAATTAATCTTTATTTGAGATAATAAAATATAACATAATACCAATACTAATAAGTTGTCAATCCTAAATAAGCATAACAAGTAGAATGATGATAGAGACGCCAACTCCCCACACCCTCGGCACCGAAACGATAGCAAAATCTGTCTGGCCAGTGAAATGCAAAAGGGATTATTGTAAAATCTTATTCATGTCCCTAGTTTTTAAAAAATTATCTCAAAACCTTATTAGTTTTGTAAATCATCAAACTGCAAAATTTCGAGTTTGAAAACTTATCTCAAGCCCCATTAATTTTGTAAATTCTAGTATTGGTCATTTTCTTTTTATCATTTAATAAAAATATTCTTTAAATTCTTATTTTAATTCTTTTACATTTTAGATTGCGTTTTATGAGCCTTACAAAAAAGTTTTGATTTTTATATTGAAAGTGTCATTGTGTTATTCTTTACACTCAACTAATAAAGGATATTTGGCATTCTTTCAAATTTAAGGTAAATTAAGTTTGCATGTTGCTAAAAAAATTATGATAATTAAAAAACAATCTCTTTTTAATAGTTTATAATATGATTTTTTTATCATTTTCCCTGAGATAGTAAACACAATTAGACAAACCCATACAATTGGATAAGAAATTTTATGGATTCGAATTAACATCAAATGAGATAATTATTAAATGGGTAATAGGGTATGACACGATTAATAATTATGTTGAATTTGAGTTTAGAATTCTTAATACGTAAAATCATTTATAATACGATTAACTATTTAAATAATTACTCCATACTAATTTATTTGTGATTTAATAAATTTATTTCATATTTTTTAAGAAATTAATTATATTTATCAAATTTTATAAATTATTTAATTATCATAAATATTATAGTAATTATTATAATAAAAAATATATATAGATATTAGACGGGCAATAATTATATCAGAAGATTTTAATTTTGGACATTGTTATTAAATAGATCTAAGTCTAAATTGGCCTTTATTTGAGATAATAAAATACACCACAACACACAGAATAATAACAATTTATTAACCCTAAATAAGCATAACAAGTATCACCAAACTTTTAATTTTTTATTTAGCTCAATGAATAAAAAGTAACCAACTATGGTATAGTTTGTAGGGTGAATTAAAAGCATTAACATCAACAAAATTAACCTACCGGCGGACGGTCTTTCGCCCATATCGGAAAGTTTCCCGCCACTCTAAACCTAAACCGATTAGAAGATAAAAGTAATCAAAAATCTTTTCTTAAATACAAAAGCAAAAGCAGAAATGGGAATCGTGCAAATGGCAGCAGTTAGCCCTAACATGAGATTTTGCGGCAACAGCATGCCCACGACGCATATGAACCCGCAGGCCGTGGCAGCACCTCCTATGCCGGTCGTCAATCGAGCAGTGAGTTCAGCTTTGCGGCTTATAACAAGTTCAGATTCAGGTGTGCGGTTTACAACAAGTTGTAAGATATAACCACAAGAGCAAGAAAGGAATCCAGTTACACTGCATATCTCCGCCGAGTACAAGAGAATTCTGGCGTTTGGCGGAAGAGACTTCCCGAAACTGAACCGGATAGCTAACACAGCTAAACCCTCTTCAGCCGCGACCAGGAGGAATGTCTTGGCCATGCCAAAGACATTGAAATCTGTTCCTACGAGTATACTATCAGTTTGGCTCTCGATATCGAAGAGTGATCGGGGTGGCGGCGGTGGCGGTGGTTGTTCGTGGTCGCTCTGATTAGAATCTAACGACTCGTTTAATGCTGGTGGTGGAGTCATCTCAATGGAAGGAACAGAGTCATGATCATCAGGTTGATGATCAATCTGGATTGAATGGAATTCACCACAACGGTCATCAGAGCTCTCTCCGCGGTGGCCGCTTCCAGGTGACGAATTAATAAATTCACCATCGACTTTCTTACGTTGAAAAGCTTCATAAGCATCAGAAAGTTCTTTGATTGCCCTGTTAAAACAAATTTAAACGGAATAAAAGATTCGTCAAACTATGTTTAATTTGGATGAATAATTTGACTGACCTGCGAATCAAATTGCAGTCGACCAAGTAATGTTTGGAGTTTGACGAAAAGAATAATACGCTTGCTTTGATCTTAGTTCTTTTCGAGATCTCCACACAAGTTGCCATTGATTGATCAAAATAAGACACCGGAAAGAAACAAGTTGCCTTTGAGAAGGAGATTACTGACTTTTGTCAGGCAGATGCAGAAAAAGAAACATCTTAAGTAATCGATTTGCAGTGAGAAATTACTAGGAAATTTCTCTGCAGATTATAGAATTTGTTTTCTGACGTAGGCCATGACAGATTTTCGTGGAAAAAGTTTACAGCAGTTTCCGAGAAATTTAATCCGAAACCCACTATCAATAATCAAAGATTTAAGTTTCCGCGTGTGACGACCATTAAAGACATTTGAGAACGACTCTTCTATTTTTATTTTCTTTTTTTTTTTTTCCTTTTTCTCTGGCGTCTATCTCAAAACCAAAACCTTCTTCACTCTTCAAAACTGAAAATAATTCTGAGGAATTATGGAGATGGTGTCCGAAACCCTTGCAGTTAAAATCCCTTATCCTTGCGACTCTTCACAGACTCTTTCGAGCAAAGAGTCCCAATCCAAGCCATTAATTTTCACTCTTTCTACCTCCCTCTTAATTGGATTACTTTTCTTGCTTCTTCTTCATCATTATGTCAATAGAAATCTTGTGCCGGCTTTCCTTTTTGCAGCACACCCGTCTTTGTTTAACGCCCTTGTGATATCCATCATGTTGTCTTTCGCCGGAGCATCTGGATCTTTGTTAATCGGAAGCAGGCCCCGGCATGCAGCAATTCGGAGATGTTATGTCATAATTTCCTCTGCTTCCCTAGCTTCGGCTGTATTGATAGTGGCGTTTGCCTTGTCTCTTGAAATTTTCAGGCTGGCTTCTCCATGTTTCAATGAAGACGGAGCAGATACTTTATTTTGTGTCAAGCTATTAATTCAGGTATTCAGAAAAATATGGCATATTTCTTAAAAAGAACCATAAACAAAATTCCATCATCTCGAGTTCCAAAATTAATTACCTTGTTGGGTCGTTTGAATTTATTCTACTTTTTCATGTAATCATGCTTGTTCTTAATTCCAATATTTCTGGCAACCTATTTCAATAAAATTGTTCACTAATTTTATTTCTTATACCAAGACCGTGTACATATGTCATAAAAACTAAGAATTTGCAGGTTTAATTGACCGTATTTCTGAAATTATTTTTCGGTTTTCTGCTGTCCAATCCTTCTATCAACTTGTGCGATCAATGATACGGAATCAGAGGGTATGCAACAAAATTGCATCCAGTTAAAAGGTCAATATAAAACTAACATCATACATTCATTAATCATAGTATAGGGTGGATTCGTTTGGCTTCTCAATTTAAGTTAAGAATTTTAAATTATAAAATTATGTCTCTTCGTACATAAACAAGTATATATATATATATATATATGTATGTATATGTATATGTGTACATATATATATATATATATTAAGTTAAGAATTTTAAATTATAAAATTATGTCTCTTCGTACATAAACAAGTATATGTATATGTATATGGATTTGAGTTTATATTTATTTTGATAAATTGTTAATAATTTTCAAGTGTAAATCCGGACTTTAATTTATAAAGTCGGAGCCTTATTTTTAGTCAACATCCGGACCTAGTCCACGTTTTCGTCATTTTCATTCTCACCATATAGGTGGGTTGTGAGTCCAGGCATTTTCGTCATTTTCATTCTCACCATATAGGTGGGTTGTGAGTCCAGGCATTTTCGTCATTTTCATTCCCACCGTATAGCTGGGCTTGTGGTGGGCTTAAGCTCGCAAGTCCAAGTATTTTTAGTGACTTTTTATGTTGTTCATACTCTCTCGTGACATCTACTTATTTACATTTTAAATGTAACATAAACTGTGGCGGTGGTGGTGGCGGTGGCGGTGACTGCGGCTGTAGCGGTGACTGCGGCAGTGGTGGTGGTTGTTTGTTGCCGCTCTGATTAGAATCAAATGACTCGTTTAATTCTGGTGGAGTCATCTCAATGGAAGGAACAGAATCATTATCGTCGGGTTGATGATCAATCTGGATTAAATGGAACCCACCACAACCGTCATCAGTGCTCTCTCTGCGGTGGCCGCTTCCAGGGGACTAATTAATAAATTCACCATCGATTTTCTTACGTCGAAAAACTTCATAAGCTTCAGAAAGTTCTTTGATGAATAATTTGACTGACATGCGAATCAAATTGCCGTTGACCAAGTACTGTTTGGAGTTTGATGAAAAGAATGATTTATTTCTTTTCGAGATCTCCACACAAGTTGCCATTGATTGATCAAAATAAGATACCAGAAAGAAAAAAGTTGCAGAAGTGATTGCTCCTTTGGGAAGGAGCTTACTGACTTTTGGAGGCAGAAGAAAAAAGTTTACAGCAGTTTCCGAGAAATTGAATCAAAGATTTAAGTTCCGCGTGACCATTAAGGACAAAAGTTTACAGCAGTTTCCGAGAAATTGAATCGAATATTAGAGCACTCTTTTTTCTCTTACGTCCATCGCAAAACCAAAACCTTCGTCGCTCTTTAAAACTGAAAGGAGTTAACAAGATGGCGTCCGAAACCCAAGCAGTTAAAATCCCTTTTCCTTGCGACTATTCGCAGACTCTTTCAAGCAAAGCATCTTTGTTTAACGCTCTCTTTCATCACTTGCTTTCTTACGTTGAAAAGCTTCATAAGCATCAGAAAGTTCTTTGATAATCCTGTTAAAACAAATTTAAACGGAATTAAAGATACCAAACAAGGTTTAATTGATGAATAATTTTACTTACCTGCGAATCAAATTGCCGTCGACCAACCTAAAAACTAAGAATTTGCAACAATTAGTTGGCCGTATTTCTCAGATTATTTTTCGGTTTGCTGCAATAAATGATAAGGAATTAGCGGCTATGCTATGCAACATAATTGCATCCAGTTAAGATCAATAATGTAAATCAATGTTAAAACTAACGTCATAATTCATAAATCATCACATAGGGTGGATTCCTTTGGCTTCTCAATTTAAATTAAAAAATTTTAAATTTAAAAATTATGGCTATATATACATAAACAGGTTATAAGTACAACTTTTTTATGTACATATTGGTTGATTTAAATTTTATTTAATATTTCTTTAATAAATTATGAATAAATTTCTAGTGTAAATCCGGACTTTAAGTTAAGTTGAGCATTAATTTATAAAACCCGAGCCCTCTCTTTTATCAACATCAGGGCCCAGTCAAGCACTGGCACGATTGTGAATTAAAGAAATGGTAAATCTTGAAATTATGCCATAGCAAATGCCAGTACTTAGTCGGCTGTGCACTTTTCATCGATTTAAAAGATTAGTATTCGTCGAATTAAAAGACTAATATATTAAGTGATACTACTTACTTATTTTTATAAATTTAAAATTGACTTCTATTCTATCCGAAATAGGATATGATATTAGACACCAATATCTTTATAATAATAATAGGAATGACTTCAAACTACTTAAAAAATATAAATATTGTAATTATGCTATAATCACACAATTAGATCAATTATTATTCTCCCTTTGCCAATGTACAACTTCCCTTTGCCAATGTACAACTTCCCTTTGGATTGTATTGTAGTTAAAAGAGTGAAAGAAATCCATTACACAACAAGTCCTAACAATACCTAAAGAAGAAATGAAGGTTGGGTGTTGATACTAATTACAAAATAATTTCTTGGAAGGTACAAGACAAATGAAACAAATCATAGAAGGGTAATTATGGAATTAAATGGTAGTATTTTTTAAATCAATCTTTATGTAATATCCAAAACAATCCTATCGTGAATTAAAATTTATGAATTTATTTTTTTCATATTTTTTCATAACACAATTTTAAAATTAAATTTTTTGATAAATTAAAATTTATTTAAAGTCGTATTTAAAAAATATTTTATTCAATTTTAATTCATATATTTTTTAAATTATTTAACTTGTGATAAAATTGTAATTATAAGAAAATTGAAAAGTGGGGTGTCATGGCACTACACAAATAGCAGGGTGAAAATATCACCATCCAAAAATTTAAGGGTGAATGCGGGCTTAAGTTGGGCCTGCTAGTTTCTGGGTTTTATAAATTTAAAGTCAAAGCCCAATCTTTAGCCTCAAGGTCAAGATAGGGCTAAGACCAGCCCATGGTTACCGGGCTAGCCGGTCACATTTTGCCATCTCTCCTAACCCAATGGGTGAGCTTTTGTGGGTCCAGATGCAAGCCCATATATTTCTATGGCTGTTTTCTTTTTTTTTTCTTAGCAATATTTCCACCGATTATTTATTAAACACCTATTTTTTATTTTTATACATTTTATAATTATAATTATAGATAATAATTTACTACTTATAAATTATTATATATATAAATTTAAAACATATTTCATACTTCATAAATTTTAATTTGTTATACATCTTGAATCCTTTCTTAAAATAAAATATATTTATTAATTTAAAATATATTAATATCCGTTTTTATTAATAAAATATTAATTATTTAAAATCTAAATAAACAGCTTGTGATTACACAAATTATGGGGTGGAAATATCTCCACCCTAAAAAATTATACGTTTAATATTATATAGATTTTAAAAAATTGAGTTTTTTTGGACTTATATTTATTTAACTATTTTTTTTCTGTGTTATAAATTTAAAATTTGGCTCATTTGAAAGCACAAAATATAACTCATTTAGAATGTTAATTTAGAGTCAAAGATATTAAGTACATATTATACATCCACACAGGGTTTATTTTTATTTTTTTATTTTTTTCTTTTTATTTGTGAGTGCAAATATAATTTAGTTTCATCATTCATATATATATTTTTTAAAAAATTGTTATTTAACCTAAGAGAGAGTATTATATAAACAATTTTATTATGTCATTACAGTAACGTGGTGAGACCATCCAATAAATAAGGTGAGAGAAAATTATGAGTTGATGATAAATACAAAAATTTATGAAAATTCTACTATCCAATTATTTTCTTATTTGAATTACTTTTTTTTTTTTTTTGAAATTTTATATTTATTACCAATTTATAATTTTATCTCTCCCCACTCGTTAGATGGTCTCACCACATTATTATAAAGAGATAGTGAGACTGTTCAACTTAAAACTCTTTATCAACTTAATATTGAATATTTGTTAATTATTATTCAATAAAAATTAAGATAAAATTTTGAGCTTAATTATAATTTAAAAACACTTACAAATTATATATATACTTTTAATATAAAGAGAATTATATAATTATTTATAAAGATATAATATTTCAAAACATTACTTTTAAGATATTCCTTGAATAAGTTGTTAACAACCCCAATTAATTATTGTAAGATTGGTTGAAATAATGTTTAATGAGTTAGAAATTTATAACAATTTCGATTATTGTAAACGAAGGGGAGGCCTTTCTTAGAAGAATTTCGGTTAAAATGAACGGAAACTAGTTCAATATGTGGTACACTTAGGCACAAGTATCTTCTTTAGATATCGTTGTCAGTTGTCCCCTTGACTATGAATATATATATTTTTTTTCCAGATATTTGTTTGTTATAAAATCTAATATTAGCCCCATACAAGTTGTATAACTACTAAAATGAAGTTGGTGTTGAAGTGATAAAACTTCTTAAAGTAGTATAAATGATATGTAATTCAAACTTCACTGATATTAAATTTGAGAAAAGACTTGATTTTTTTTTAAAACACAAAAAAAAAATTTAAAAATGCAAATAATGATGTATGTATATTCGAATTTCATAAACGTACGAACCTGTGAACATGTGTACCGAGTAGTTGTTACCTTAACCATAAATTTCAAATAATATCAGTTGCATCCATTGATACACATTTCAAAATATTAATTTATTTTACAATCTATTGATGCTTCTGACATTAGATATTACCAACTCCTGTGTGTGTGTGTGTGTGTGTGTGTGTATCACTTGTGTGCTTGTGCGCGTGTGTTGTGATTTAAATTCATCGAAATTGTAAGTATCGACTAATAAAGTAATGAATCTCTTAACAATTTAGACTAATGAATGTTTAAGGTATGCTTGGTTGGAGGTTTTGAGAGGGAAAAAAAATGAATTCTCAAAAGGATGAGGATTCTTTTATTTGGTAGAACAAAAAAAAAAAATGATAGAATAGAATTATTTAGGAATTCTCATTCACTCACTCAAATGGGGGAATCATGATTCATGTACCTAGGACGAGGAATCATAATTCTAACATTCCAAATGTTTGAGGTTTCAATCTTTCCTTTTTATATATTTCATCGTAATTTTTTTTATTAAAATAATTTAATGTAATTATTTTATTTATTTATTTATTTATTATCATATTGTTTTAATTATTTATAAAAATAATTTATATAATATTATTTAAAAATTACAATAGACAAATTTAAAAAAATATTTAAATTAATTTATAATTATTGAATAATATTATTTTAGTTTATAAATTCATCATCATCTTATTATAAATTTTATTTACTAATTAAAACAGACAAAAAACAATATATATATATATATATATATATATAGTCTCTATTGAATATTACATTGTGCGAAAATGATCGTATCTAAATTGATATGACCAGTTAATTGTACATTAAAGTTGGAAAGTTTTGTATTGATAGTTAAGAGAGGATTTAATTTTATAATTTATATATCATTTAAGATTGATCAAATTTGTTGTTCTATATATAGAAAAATATGAAAGTCTTAAATAATTTTATAATTTATATATCAACAAATCCTTGATTTTCTTGTACATAATATACTTGTGTATAAGATAGCGCCTGTTTTTCTTTTTTTTTTTTTATCCAAAATCTAAATAGATTAGAATATTTAAATATGAATTATATGTTTATTTTTCAGGGTCAAGTTGAAATACAAACAAATTTAAAACATCTAAATGACTGAAATTGAATCATATTGTTTAGACTTTAAAAAAATATATATATAGTGCCTAAAACAGAGGCCAATAATTTCCCTTCTTTCAGAGTAGCAGTTATATTTTGTGCTCTCTGTTCAATTTTTTTTTGTTTCTTTAAAATATGCATGTTTTGGAGTTTTCTTTACTGCTGACTAACTGTTATTGTTATTTTCTGTTTCAGGAATTTAGTCAACTTCTTTATAATGCTTGGATGAATGTAGACTGGTGGGGGCAGTAAAACTATGCATATAACTTCTCATGATTCTTAATGTTTTGAAATTGTGGCATCGAAAGCATTGGCAACACTTCATTGCTACCTACAACATCTGGGAAATTGATATACGACAGAGATTCTGGATTGCTTTCTTTGTGGAAGTTATCAGAGGTAAAAAATTTCAAATAGGACACGTTTTCCTGTCACTTACACGGCAAATTGCCAGGAGCGGATCACGTTTAGGACATGTTTGTAGTTATTGTGTTTCTCTTTAGTTTTGAAAGTCCGGCTACTAAAATGTACAGTGAACACACTGCTAATGTTTACTAACTTACCTTTTATTTTTACTTAATAGCCAGTGATTTGTTCTAAACAGTGTAGATTAAAAATTATAGTATGAAACAAAGTATTATAATAATATAAGAACGTACTGTTCATAATTATCCATTGGAATGTTTGGATTCTACAATACCAACTTAAATTTAGCTCTTAATAAATCAGTAAGTTTAAGTTTACATATTTGGACTGATTATAATTATACATATAGTTGTTGATTACTTGCCAAGGGCAGGAGTTAAAAACAGAGAAAATTCAATTATGCATCTGCCCTTACCGAAAGTTGTTTCCAAGAAACAAATCAAATATGGAATCTCTTGCATCAAATAAGGTTTGCGGAGAAAGAAGCTTGTAGTTGTACTTAATATTTGTGCAGAACAGATTTCATTACACGATATGTTGTGAGAAAAACAGAACAGAAACTAGAAGTTGAGGTATTGTGCTTAATAACAATTCCACTTCCATAAGCCATCTTCGCCAATTTCCAATTAAAATCAAATTCAGAACTTGCGGAAGCCGGCTGTTGCTGTTGCACTCATCAATAACATTGCTACATTTCACTGTCAACTGCTCAATGTACAAATCTATGTTCCCAGCGAAGGAATCACTTCCAAATGCAGAGAATTGACCGCCTTGAGGGATTCGTCCGGAGAGCTTGTTGTGTGAGATCTTTAATACTGAAAGGAATGCAAGGCTTTCCAACTCAGGAATCTTTCCAACAAGCTTGTTTGACGAGAGGTTTAATGATTCAAGTGCTTTCGAATTCCCTAACGACGATGGAAACTAGCTGTTGTGTGAGAGGTTGAGCACTGCGAGTGATTTAAAGTGTCTAAAAACTTTCAGAATCTCTCCCTGGAATTGATTTCTTGAAAGGTCAATGGATGTGAAAATGGTTAAGATTTTGTTCGGTGCAACCTCCATCCCTTTTGTTGTCAGATTTACAAAATCTTGATAGTATCGTCCCCCAGAAACGTGAATCTTGCAAATTCATCTACGGTCACATTCTTCATTGCTTCCATGCTTCCAAAGAATCTTCTTG
>JAXCLQ010071265.1:0-12432 GCA_035584115.1 Cedrela odorata
TTCAAATGTTTTTGTTATATGAAGTTTAACTGTCTACAGTTATTGCAGTTATCAATTAGAAAACTATTGAAAACCAGTTATCTGGTTTGGTAGATTAATTGGCTATATGTAGTTATATGATTTCTTGCATCTTTACGAGGGACTAACATGAAACTTGAATTGCTACTTTTCCCCGTTTCATCCATGTCAATCATCAGAGATGATACTTTTTAACAATATATTTATGTGAGAAAAATTATTTTTTTCTCACAAGATACTAATATTTGACAATTTAATTAAGCCTAGTCAATTTTGTTTTCATTTTAGTTTCATGCTTAAACCTTTCAGTGAGTGCTTTATGGTTGGTCTTTCTAACCATTCTAACTGCTTTGTGGGTTCTCTTGGGCAGACTTCAAACCCAAAAAGAAGAAGACTGTACCAATCGTCATCGGTGTTGTTGTAGGCTTATCTCTCGTCCTCTTGGTGTTGGGTATCACCAGCTGGAAGTACTATTTCAGAAACAAAAGGGGCAAAGAAAAAGGTTTTGGCTCCTTTCTGTTGCTCGACATATACATTCACTGCAAAAACTAGTTATGTTGAAAAGCAACATTTTTTGAGTAACATCATAGCAATGCCAACTTTGTTTTTGACAGGCTATATATATGGCATTGAAGGCTTTTAGTTTCAGAGCCAATACAAGATTTATCTAGAAGTATTCATTTGAAGCAAGGCTGTTTGTTAAAACCATGTTAGAAGACAACTTTCACTTCTCTACTAAATACTTAACTCTTAACTTGGAAGGCCTATTTCAGTCAAATTATGAAACAACAAAAAATTCTAAGTTTGCTTGTCATTAAGAAATGAAAATAATAATAAGCAAATAAATAATTGAATCAGGCAAACCATTTAAAGCATACTTATCTCTCTTTGTTTTGACAGATATTATAAAGGGGTCAGATCTCCAAACAAATTCTTTTACCTTAAAGCAAATTAAGATTGCCACTAACAATTTTGATTCTGTATACAAGATTGGAGAAGGTGGATTCGGACCCATTTACAAGGTATACTGGCCAACCTTTGGCCACCTCGTAATTCTCCTCTTAATACGGAAACTTCCATCAATAAATTCATGCCATAAAATATTTTGATAATGTAAAAATAACCCAATATATCATGAATGAAATTACTTATCTCAACTCAAGTTAAAGTTTTAGACTATCTCTAATTGTCGTCCAAAGGTTCCGAACCTCCTATAATAATAAATTATCTCATCAAGAAAACATAAAAATAATACACAAATAACTTCTTTTTTTCAACATTTAACTATATCTATACTACTCGCTCACATACCTTAAACAAAACTCCTTACAATCTAGAATTTTTAACTCCTAATATTTAAATAAGATCAAGGTAAAAATTTGTATATTTCCTAAGCGCACCTAATTTAATCATGTATAAAAGTTTCATGGTATTTTAAGATCAAAAATAATTTTAAAAGAATAAAATTTTCATACAACAGTAATTTGTCCAAGTTATTTTTAAAATGCGAACTACTCAATAAATAATTCATAACTATTTAAATATATCTTCAAAAATTATGAAATTTATATCAAAATAAATAAACATATGTATAAATCATCATATAAATTTTTGTAATTTTTAAAGGTCTTTTAAGGCTTCAAAATAATAAATAACTTAGAAAATATTAATCTGTCTAGCTTATTTTATAATTGAGGTTCACTCAATCACAATTTCTTAAATATTAAAATATAATTCTAAAAATTTAGAAATTTACTAAACAAACAGTAAACATATATATCCATTCTTATATAAAATTTTGTAATTTTTAAAAATCGTTTTGTACTAAAAATAAATAAATAAATATTCAAGACAACAATAACCTGTCCAAAATATTTTGAAACTGCAGTTTGCCCAACAAAAATTCATAACTATTAAACCATGATTCTAAAAATTCTGAAATTTATCAAATACAAACAAAACATATTAATAGACTATCACATAAAATTTCATAATTTTTAAAAATCATTTGATGCTTCAAAATAATAAATATTTAACTATAAACTTGAAGAATTCTCAAAATTTCATATTACAATGTTTAACTTCAAAATTCTGTATAAAATTAAATTTTCATACGATTTGAGTGAAATAAAATTATATGGTCTTCTTATCATGTGAGGATTCATATTAAAAATTTCTATTGTTGTTATACTCAACAAATATGTAAAGTTCTAATCCAAGGAACTCTATTTGATCTATACTAGAATAATGTAGAATAATCCTAATTAAAACTCAAACAAATAAGACAAATAGATTTATAAAGTAACTAAAACATTACCTCTGTTAACCAAGAGTGTAAAGAGTCGAAAAATCACAGAGAGTGTTTCTTTTACGTTGAAAAGAGTGGGAGGCAGAAAGAAAAAAAGTAAAAAAAATATGCTTTTATATATATATATATATATATATATTAAATAATAATAATTATAAGAAACCCTAATAAAATAATACATACAAGATATTTACTATTTTATTTAAAAATAATAATATAAATCATAAATAAAGTCCTATAATATCCTTATCATTATTTTCCTCTTTTTTTTTTAAATACAAATTTTAAATCAAATTCTATAATATCATTCCTTTTTAAAATTATTACTTTGGGTCAAAATTAATTTACTACCCTCCTAATCTAATTAGGATGATTACTAATCTAATTAGGATGATTACAACTAACGTCGTGCTTGATGCGATCTAAACCCAAAATATCAGACTTTGGACTGGCTAAGCTTGACGAGGAGGAGCAAACGCACATCAGCACTCGCGTTGCTGGAACCATGTAAGCCACTTACCTCATATTTAGAACGGAAATTTTTGTTATTGTTTCAGTTTAAAACAAATGATAATTTTGATTACAGTGGATACATGGCTCCAGAATAAGCACTTTGGGGTTATTTGACCTACAAAGCAGATGTTTACAGTTTTGGAGTGGTGGCTTTGGAAATTGTTAGTGGGAAAAGTAATATGACCTATTCTGTGCCTTCAGGGATCGATTGCATTTGTCTTATAGATTGGGTTTGTAACTAATTTATATCTAGTAAATGTTCTTTCATTGCTTCTCCTAAATGATTTTGCTCTTCGATTTTCTTTTGTTATCGTGCTCTTCTCAAACCTTGTGATAATTGGTATGTCTTGATAGGCTTGTCATTTAGAGCACGAGGGCAAGCTAATCGAGCTAGTGGATCGAAAACTAGGATTAGAATACAACAAAGAAGAAGCAGAAAGGATGATCAAAGTATCCCTCTTATGCACATGCTTGAAGGAAAAAGTACCGTACCAAATATGATACCCGAAGCAGGAAGCTATAGTCAAGATTTGAGGTTCAAAACTTTGATAGACCACCGAGGGTTAAGGCGTAGTCGGAGTTCCGTAGGAACTCGGCCTCCGCAGTCATCATCCGAATTCTATCATGGTTCTTCATCTACTTCTGCCGATGACCTCTATGAAATTAATGAAGAGTCATATTTGAAGTTTAAAGCCATTAGAGATGCCTATAAGCCGACAAAAAGCAGCAGTCTAGATGCCCAACTTTCGACAAATACGCGCTCATGGACCGGCTCTTCTTCAACATCTGCCCACGATTTTTATAGCATTAATTCATCAAGTTCCTAGGAACATATAAGATTTTTGCTGTTCTCAATTCTTCATTATTTTCTGAAAATTATTGTGCTGTCAAATATATTAACATTGTCTCTCTGTAAACTAGATTGTTTGTTTGGCTCCTAAAATTTGTATTTAGTTTCATGAATCTTAAGAGTTTTTCTTAGCCTTTCCCAACTGGCCGTAGAGCAGCACGTAACCATTGGATTAGTCCTTGCTGCCATTGTCTTACGGCTAGCATCCATCCCATCCCATCCCATATTGTCTGAAACTCAAATAAAAGATTTGTCAAACATGTCAAATTATACTGTCTGTGAATTTTACATGTCCTTATTCTCTCTTCTTTATTATTTGAAAATTTGTGTCAACTTGCACGATTTCTTATTTCTGTTTAAAAGCTGATATTATGTAATATCCTAAGAATTGCATTAATTAATTACTACATCAAACTAATGACAAAACAATTGTAGTGAGTTAGAACCACCAGATACCTTGCCCTAAATTCTTATTCTCGAAACTCAAAATGTGGAAACACAAAGGCCTTGGAATAATAATCAAACTTACTGTGCATGAGGTTGAAAATATCTAATGACTAGCTCTGGCGGCCAGTCATATACGTCCAATAATCAATGTATGTGAAGACGATAACTAGCTAAATTTGACTGTCAGAATAGTCCTAGTCCTCTGCTAGACACAAATTCTTCGAAGGGTGGTTAAATTTCTTAATCCAAGTATGTATTTGCTTTGAATATTCTTCTACAAACTGAGAATATTGTTCCTGCTTGATTATTGAATATAAATAAAGAGCATGCACAACATTGAAATAATATAATAACATAATGATGTCTCAGATGACCCAGAAACCACCCATGTATTGTAGAAGTGAAAGCAGCTTTTCAATGGTCTTCTTCTTCCAGCTTGTTCTCCTTGCTTCATTTTTGTCTGTAAGTTGCTTGTCCACACAGGTACTACTTGTCGCTGCTGCTGCTGCTAGGTTGCCTCAAGCTGAAGGTACGGCAAACTTTTCTTCCTCTTTCTCGATCCCGTTTTCCAGATTGTGATATTAGTACTTGTATCATGGAGATAATAATATACTACTCATAATATTTAATATATTTTTTTATAAATAAAGACACAGTTTATTTAGTTGTAGTAAATAAGTTTATTTTAATATTATTGTATTATTGTTGTTATAAAATTAGGAATGATAATTCGAGTCATCATGTCGTATCAGGTGTCGAAAGACGTTAATCCTAACTCGGTACAATTATTAAATAGTTAAACAAATTGTATTCGTATTATTTGTTTAATATTTTTATAATATTTATAATAATATTTTTTAAATATTAATTATTTTTATTATAAATATAAAAATAATATAAATAATTGAAAAATTAATAGTACGAAAAATTTTAAATTATGTTATATCGTGTTATCTCGTTTAATAATTGTTTTATTTTATTTCAATTTAAATTTATAAATTTTATATTGTATTTGTTGTTTGTATTGTGTTGAAAGATAGTGTAGCTTCTATATATAAAATGTGAGATAAATGAACTTGTATATATAAAATGAGGGACAAAAGAAGTTCCACGTTTTGTGGAACTCCGGTTAAGTTAAATGCTGCATGTGTATCTCCTATTACCCCGTCCGATTCACATGCCAGTCCAGATGTGTCCAATGCAGCCAATGAGTCATGCAGATCCAGCCCAAAGGACTTATTAAAATGGTCCAACACGTTGGGGGCAAGATATTAAAGCCCATGGTGGGATGAATAATTCTAAAATATAGTCTTATTTTTTAATTTCTCTAAAAAATTTAATTGAATTTTTTTTATGTAACTATTATTAAATATAATTTTATTTTTATTTTTTATATCATCCACGTGTAAATAATCAATTGAACTTTCATATTTAAATATGACCTTCATGTGAACTTATTTAACTCTTATTATTTTGCCGCCGATACATACTTTTATTTTATTTATTTTTTCCTTTGGCGCTAAACTCTTACGGTACCGTATTAATTCTACGTACAATATTTGACATGCTGTCGCTTCGCTCGCTTGCTCGCACAGCTATATCAACCTGTTATTTTCACATATAATTTAGTGGGACGTTGAATTGAAAGATGCTTCTTTATTTGTGACTTAAAAATATTTGACTATGGATGTGGTGTACGTAGTTGATGTTCTCAATCAAATTGCCGAAACAATGGGAGCTACTGACTGGATTTTCGAAGCGGATATTGCTTGTGAAGTCCATGATACCCCACTAGTAGAGGAAGTTGGTCGCACCAGGATTATTACTTGCGGAAATGGACTCGATAATGCAAGCCACATTACAGTGTTGTAGGTTTTTCTTGTCTTCAACATTTAATTTCTTTACGCTATGGATATGTTTGACAAAAAGTCTGTTGTTTTGTTTCCCATTTTCAGAGAATTCAAACGTTGCAATCTTTCAGGAGTACTTCCACCTGAACTGGCACAGTTTCCCTCCATCGAGAAAGTGTGAGCTATACATACCTTTTAGATTGAGAAATCTGTAATTAATAAGTCAATTGGGAGGTTGGAAAATTTAGACAAAGGAAAAAATGTACAAGTCATTGAATTTGATGAATGTTGTTGTTAATTTGCAGTGATTTTGCCTACAACTACCTTAACGGTTCCATACCAGTCCAGTGGGCTTCGTTGCAGTTGAATTACATGTAAGCTATATTTACTGTTACTAATCAGGTTAAGCAATTAGGGCTGTACTTGTTTCTTTGAGTTAATCAATTGCCAGTAATTGTCAATGCAGCTCTGTTTTTGGAAATCGATTATCAGGCAACATTCCAAGTTATTTGGGGAACATTACCAGTATCACTTACTTGTAAGCTTTAAATTCTTGATTTAAGCAAAATTTGTTTGGGCCATTAGTCCATCAAACTTCCATGTTCTAGGTAGGTTACTTCTGCATTGTTTCTCTTATAAATTCTATGAAGTTACAAGCTGTCCAGTTTTCTTGGATAAAGAGAAAGAACAATAAAACTGTTGTTTTGTTCATGGAGATAGGTTCCTTCTCTAAGAATATTTTCAATATCTGCTTCTTTTCCATCTGGATGGATGGTGGAACCTCCAAAAAATTGACTTGTCATTTCATCAAATGCACACGCAATGAATTTGAAATGCTTCTTGTTGTGTTCGCGCACATGTCTAGATTCGAGTTTGTTCAGTATGTAGACAAATGTATTCTATTAGTAATCTGAATAGGTCTTTTTTACCAGGGACATCGAAGCAAACCAATTTTCTGGAACAGTACCTGCAGAGCTTGGGAAATTAGTTAATTTGGGAACGTTGTAAGGCATTTACATGCATTTTTTGTATTTAGTTTTTTTTCCCATGATCAGTGTATTTGATCAATTAATTATTGATTACAGGAGACTATCCTCCAATGGGTTAAGTGGAAATTTGCCAATGGAACTAGCTGAGCTGAAGAATTTGACTGATTTGTAAGCTATCGTAATTATTGTAAAATTATGCACAAAATTTGTGAGAACTAAATGCTGAACTCCATTCTTATTGCACATTACAGTAGGATCAGTGACAACAATTTCAGTGGGAGTATACCAGAATTTACACAAAACTGGAAGCAACTTGAGAGACTGTAAGATCTTCTACATTAAAAAGGTTTTTCAGCTTACATTCTGGGTCTTGATTTTTCTTGATTGTTTGTTTTTTTTTTTTTTTTGAATTGATGCAGAGAAATTCAAGGTAGTGGAATGGAAGGACCCATTCCGTCATCAATCTCTGCCTTGGAAAATCTAACGCACTTGTGAGTAAAACTTTCTCAAAACTATTCCACTGCAAGAAGCATGATGATTTAGTTCATCTATATATCAGATTATTTTACTTTAATGAGTTTGAATGAAAGGATCTACATATTATTATACTCTTACAGGAGAATTAGTGACATAGCAGGATCGAATCAGGATTTTCCTGAGCTTCAAAACATGGCAGGCCTTACAAGAATGTATGCTCATTCCCTATTTATATTATGTTGATGAGATAGTACAATTTTTCACCTTGCAACTGTTACATCTTACATATTAATGTTGGGTCTCCAAAATTTTGAGGAACTGTAGTATATCAGGAAGGCTACCTGGATATATTTGGGGAATGAATAAACTTCGAATTTTGTAAGTATGTTACAAATTTTTTTGTAATAAAGTTATTATACACTTGCAAATTGAAAACTGAACTTCATGCTTAGGATGCATGAAAAGTTTACAACTTTGCCATATTGTTTTATACCTTTGCCACTCTAATACAATTGAAGACCTAGTAGTCTTGTTTATCTGATGCAAAATTAATGTTCCTCTGATTAGAGCATAATTAACGTTCAATTGCATAATCTCAGTAAACAGATGTTTTTTGTTTCCTATATAAATGTTTTTATCATTTTTGTGATGATGGAATAGGGATCTCAGTTTTAACAAGCTAACTGGAGAACTTACCAATGTTTCAACTCCTGCGAGTTTGAAATTCATGTAAGTTAATAAAACCAAATTTCTAGATTGACAGTGTTAATCTTTTGATCTCCAGCACATTAACTGCTTGATATGGCTTAGGGCAGGTTTCTAACTAACAACTTTCTGAACGGGAATATACCAGAGTCGATCTTGAAGAAAGAAACTACTGTGTGTGTATCTTGTCTCTTTGCTGCTTTCAGTTCTATTTATTTGAGAAATTTATGTGCACCTATTCTTATTATATGCATTCATCATATATTAACCTCTGTAGATTTACTAATCTGTGTATTTACTATATAATTGAAATTGGTAAAGGGTAAGAATTTGGCTCTAGATTTGATAACATTAAATACATAGTCATGTCATCCTAGCATATTTTGAGTGCAAATTAGTTTCTGGGTTGAGGAGTTAAGTGAGGGAATGGGTATGCAGGGTGGTGGGAAGGACTGGGTTTGGAACAAATGGTCTATCAAAGTTAGCTTCCACTGTTTCATTTTGCCCAAACCAGCTTAATTGCAAAGATGAAGTATCATAGTCACTCAACCTAGTGAAGGAGCTTATATTCAAATGCTTTTCTTCATTCTTCATTGCTTTGTACATTTAGATTACAGAACAACATGGTTTTGGTTGTGGATAGTTTGATTATGTATTTAGTTTTTACCTATGTTGAAAAGGGTTTGATTCCAGCCCTCTTTTTGAGTGTGTCTGTGTTAAAGGAATTGTACGTTCTATTTTTCCTACTGATCTTCATTCCATCAATGGTAATACTTTAGCTTCAAATTTGATATCCACATATTACTCTAGTTGTCACATGATTTAAGATTTAATTATTATTTTGGATAGAGAGAGGCGATGTGTAGTCATATGTTACTTTTTGCTCCTCTCTATTACAGCACTCGTATAGTTTCAGAACCAAAGACCAATTATAGAAGCACATCCTCTTACATCTTCCATTTGCATAAAATTCACACTGCTGTTTCTTTGCTGCATGTAGGGATCTTACATACAATAATTTCATTCATCAAAGTCCTGAGCAGCCTGCTTGTCTGGCGAGACAGTCAGCATACTTATTTTATTGAATAAATAATCTGCTCTTTTTACAATATTATACAGTAGATCTATGTGCTGATATTTACTTTATCTTCTGTTATTTCACTAGGAATCAAAATCTGAACTTGTTCCGAAGTTCTTCAGTGGAAGGCAATTTGTAAGTTGTTTTTCTTGCTTTCTTATTATTGAGTGACACTGTTAATAACCAATGTGTCAAGAAGTTTGCACATATAGATAGTCATTTTATCATCTAACCTTTGTATCTAAGATCTTTATGGGTTTAGAGTAGACGGATGCTTTGAATTATGAAAGTTTTATTTTGCATATTTGCCATGCCAGGTGTCACAACACGAGGCCATTACAAGATTTCCTACCTTGCTTCATCGTTTGGTCTGTAAAAGAAAGAGACATTTTTTTTCTTTTGTTTTTAATTTTAAATTTTAAAATGGCCATTTCTTACAAGAGTTACATACTGTTCCAAATTTATTTGGACATTAATATATATATATATATATATATTCATATAGTGTCTCAAAAACAACATATTATTAATCTTAATTCTTAAATAATGTCTATTGCGTGCTAATCTGCCTTTTTCCTTGATTACCAGAAGCAGAGTTCTTCCATGCAGGAACGATTTCAAGTGTCATCGGTGTAAGTTTGTTTATTGAAGACCTAATATCAATAAATCACCATGAAATCTATCGATGCTTCACATTGATTGACTTGTAGAATCACTAGTATTTGGTATTCAATAATGTCTATCCAATTCAGATAAAATTAAACCCAAGCTATAGTTGTCTAATTGATTTTTAAAAAATTACGATCATACAACAAGGATTGTTTTACTACTGTACAGTAGTTCTTTATGGTTGGTATGAGATAACATTATTACCAGCATTTTAACAAATCATTGTTTAGATAGTTTTGACGTTCTTTTGTCTTCACAGATTTGCACTCTCTATACATTAACTGTGGTGGAAATAATGTGAATGTAAATGGTAGTACATTTGAAGGAGGCAGCAGTTGTTGGTGGTGCTGCAACATACCATTCAAATGATGATACTGGCTGGGGATTTAGTAGCACTGGAGACTTCACAGATGATAATAACGAACAAAACATACGTTACATTGCAAATTTGAATTCATCTGACATCTCCGAGCTGTACATTAATGCACGCATTGCTCCTCTTTCACTTACTTATTTTGGATATTGTTTAGAAAATGGGAATTATACTTTGAATCTACACTTTGCAGAGATCCAGTTCACGAATGACAGTTCATTTCACAGCCTTGGAAGGCGTATATTTGATATTTATATTCAGGTAAATTAGTAAAATCTAGAAATATACTTTCAGTGGAGACATTTCTCACTTAGTTCCTGAGAAACGGATATGGTATTTAATAATTTGATGGATTGCAAGCAAGAGCTCATGATTTGGGAGAATATCTCTCATTTAGTTGGTTCCGTTCAGGATGGATTGCAAGCAAGAGCTCATGATTTGGGAGAATATCTCTCATTTAGTTGGTTCCGATCAGGAAATGACATTCTCAAAAGTTCCACTGGATTGCCATCTTTCAGGACAAACTAGTCAACGAGGATTTCAATATAGCAGCCGAAGCATCCGGGGTTCGAAGGCCAGTTGTAAGATCCTACAATGCCACTGTTACAAGTAACATCTTAGAGATCCGTTTCAATTGGGCTGGCAAAGGGACAACGGCACTTCCTAAAAAGGGAGTCTATGGTCCCCTCATATCAGCTATTTCTGTGGTGGACCCTAGTGAGTATTTTATCCAGCTCCTCTTCTATTTCTCATATTGGTTAACATTTTAACATGTTTTAAAATCCTGTTTAAGTAGCTCAAGTTCAAATGTTTTTGTTAAATGAAGTTTGACTGTCTACAGTTATTGCAGTTATCAATTACAAAACTATTGAAAACCAGGTATCTGGTTTGGTAGATTAATTGGCTATATTTAGTTATATGATTTCTTGCATCTGTACGAGGGACTAACAGCTCTGCTTCTGAAGCTTGAATTGCTACTTTTCCCTGTTTCATCAATATCAACCATCAAAGATGATACTTTTTAACAATATATTTGTGCGAAAAAATTGGTTTTTTCGCACAAGATATTAATATTTGACAATTTAATAAGCCTAGTCAATTTTGTTTTCATTTTAGTTTCATGCTTAAACCTTTCAGTGAGTGCTTTATAGTTGGTCTTTCTAACCATTATAACTGCTTTGTGGGTTCTCTCGGGCAGACTTCAAACCCAAAAAGAAGAAGACTGTACCAATCGTCATCGGTGGTGTTGTAGGCTTATCTCTCATCCTCTTGGTGTTGGGTATCATCAGCTGGAAGTACTATTTCAGAAACAAAAGGGGCAAAGAAAAAGGTTTGGGCTCCTTTCTGATGGAAAAATCACCAAAAAAGAAAAAGCTTCTTTAAGCTGCTCTAACATTTATTCACTGCAAAAGTTAGTAATGATGAAAAGAAAAATATTTTTGACTGCCATTATACATGCAATTGAAGACTTTTAGTTTGAGAACTAAAACAAGATTTATTCTGTAGTTTTCATTGGAAGCAAAGGCTATTTGTTCAGGATCCTTATAAGTCATAACTTGGAAGGTCTATTTCAATCATATTATGGAACATATCTAGAAGTCTAGCAATGGTGGCTTGCAATTATGAAACTATATGATAATGCTTATTTTGCCAATTAAAAAGCAAACAAATAAATGAATCAACAACAACTCATTGATAGCATACCTATCTCTCTTTGTTTGGACAGATTTTATGAAAGGATCTGATCTCCAAACAACTTCTTTCACATTAAAGCAAATTAAGGCTGCAACTAACCATTTTGATCCTGCGAACAAGATTGGGGAAGGTGGATTCGGACCTGTTTACAAGGTATACTGGCCAACCTTTGGCATCCGCGATTATCCTCTTAATACAGAACTTCCTTCAATGGTTGTGCTTAAAATATATGCATTTGTTTTTCCATGACTGGCATGCAGGGCGTGTTAGCAGATGGTACTATAATTGCTGTGAAACAGCTATCCTCAAAATCGAGGCAGGGAAATCTCGAGTTCTTGAATGAGATAGGAATGATTTCGTGTCTGCAACACCCAAATCTTGTAAAACTTCATGGCTGTTGTATTGAAGGGGATCAACTCTTGCTAGTATATGAATACCTGGAAAACAACAGCCTTGCCCG
>JAXCLQ010071266.1:0-12432 GCA_035584115.1 Cedrela odorata
TTAATTTTTGGAAGAAAGGTCCCTGATATTTTAAAAATTACAAATAAAAATATATTTTATAATTATAGAACAAATAGGACTCTATTGGTGTTGATTGTCATTTCATATATATTTGAGATTGGGGTGTTGTGATCTCCACTAAAAATGGATCCGTTTAGTATAATTTTTCAAGTATAATTTTTAAGAGTAGATTTTTTTTGGAGTAGGGATTTTATAAATAAAATTTTTAACAAAAAATTATGAGTTTTTTAGTTGTCACAAATATTTTTTACTAAAAATTTTGTAATTATTTTAAGGTATAAATTTTTTAAAATTATTTTTTTGAGAGACGTATTAAAATTCTTAAAATAAAATAAGAGTATATCAGACAATTTAATCTTTTAGAAAAACTCAAAAAACTTTGCTCACAATTTAAGTTTCTAGTGGTCGAAGCAAAATAACTTTTTCAATGTTTTAAAAGTTCTTTTTAAGTAACATCCAAATGACACAAAAAAAAAGACATTAAAATAGCTGTTTTAGAGTTATAGATAAACCAAACCATATGGATACTCAGTAAATAAATACATTTGCAAGGGGTTTATCTGTTATAAATTATTAAAGTAAATTTTTATTTATTATTTCTCTAAAATTCAAGGACCTGTTAATTAACAACCATTTTATAGTTGCTAATGACAATAAAGAATGACGTGTGAGTCATTTACTTTCCTTTTTTTTTTCTTTTTTTTCTTTGCATTATCTGCCAGATTTGATTTGTTTTGAAATTTGACGTAACCGAAGGTAACAAAAATGTGGGTCTATGGTTTGACTACTACGTTAACATAGAAAAGGTAACTAGTCTGTGACATTAAATTTCAAAATATAATAATCAACCTGACAGTGGTTTTTTCTCTGTGCTTAATGTCATGGGCAGAGAACAATTTATCTTCACAGCATAGTTGCAGAATATTTGCATACATATTTCCTTTAAGGTTTCCTTCCTTCCTTCCTTCTCACATACAATCAATAAAGAAAATCTCACGACACCATCATCACATTTTGTTTTGTTTTGCATTGATATAATTAGGGGTGAAAATATGAATAATGATACGATTATTCAACGTGAATTCGAAGTAAATAAATAAATTTAAATTTTAAAAATTTGATACGAATAATAAGCGGATTGCATTCGTATTATCCATTTAATTATCGTGTAATATTCGTATTTGAACTATTAAATTCGTTTATTCAATTAAAACACGAATTATAAATTAATAAACGAATTATAAAAAAAATAAAATGACCATCTCAATTCATTTACGAGCCTTTTATCTTTAACTAATAAACGAATTCGTATTATAAACAAAAAAAAGAATCGTCTAAATTAATTTATAATTTATTTACGATTCGTTTATTAATATTTACTATTTATTTATTAATCAAGTCTAAATAAATTGTATCCGAATCACCTGTTTAATATACGAATTATATCCGTGTTTGACGTTCTTGACACGATTAATAAATGAATTGAATTCAGATTAATCTCTATTTAATACAATACGAATATGATACGATACGATAATCCGAATTGCCAAATTGAGGTATGATTCATATATGTTTCTGCCACATTTTAGTCATTAAAGCAAATGAATACCTCTAAGAGGATTCAAGTCATATTTGTAACAGTTAGTGTTTCCGTTAAAGTGTTTAATAAACACTCACTTTTATTTTGGCAGCTAATTTTTGCAAATTATTCGCCTTTACCTACTTATATTTGACAGTTAGTGATTAGTTCTTCGGCTCGTTGAAAAGCCACATCAGGTCACTGACTTTCATGCTCGTTAAATTTTGATAATTCAAGATCAATAACCAGATATACGCCCAGAACGAAATGAAGACCACTATGTATAGTTGCTGCATCCTTGAATGAAAAACATTGTGATCTATGGCAACAACACTTGAAAACTTTACACCCAAGGCAATGACAGTTCATTATTTTGGTGGACAATTTACTACCTATAATGCATTGATGAAGAGCAGCAAATTTGAAATTGTAATATGCATAAAGATGCAAGCATTTGAGGTTATAACAATGCGGGTGAAATGTGTTTGGCACGGAGTGAGTTAAGATGCAGGGAGGTTCCTCAGTTGAGTCCACTAAGTAGTTCATCATTTTACAAATAAGGATACAGATAAATAAAGCTTTCAAAATGAAAGCTGAAGCGCAAAGAGAAAGTTATAGTATACAAGTCAATCAAAATATCAGCTAAAACCTAAACACACCAAAGATCAGTATCGAGTTCCATTACATGTAAAATGAGAAGAATGAAACAAATGACTTGAAGGTAAGCGCATGACAAGGACCTCATCATTCTAATAGTATGAATTTGCAGATGAATAAAATCATTTCATACAAAGAAAAATGAGAGAACCTGAAAACATAATGTGACGATTAATCAGCAGTCTTACTTCCTACACCTCCATGCTGATACCGAAAATAGAGGTCGATCTTGCCAGCAAATTAGCGCAAACCTGTTTTCTTCTGCTATCCTATACCCATCGCAGTTGTAGTTCTGCAATAATCTCCTTGCCTGCAACATACCATAGTAGCTCAAAGGCACATTTCCGAAGCAGGCGAATTCAAAACGTTGTATCCACTTCTCAAGTTTCTCATGTCTTTCCTTTCTTTCGGCCCCTTCACATGCTATAATGTTTTTAATTTCCTAACCGAACAGCATCTTCTCCACCTTCAATCTCTCCAACGATGTTCTTGACACGGTAGATTCTATGCAATCAAACAATGCTGCATAAAGAGGATCTTGAGATATATCAATGGACCTCAGATACTACATTATGTTATGGAGGATCACAGTTTGTTGTTAAAGGTTACGTAGATTAAAATCATGCAGGTGACCTTGATGAAGGAAAATCCACTACTGATTATGTGTTTACACTTGCAAAATGAGTTGTGAGCTGGGTTTCAAAATTGCAAACAACATTATCTACAATAAAAGAAGAATATATGGCAGTTACACAAGTATACAAAGAAGCAATATAGATCAAAAGGCTTTTGGAAGAACTCGGGCAAATACAAAAAAAGATGATTTTGTTTGTGACAGTCATAATACTTTGCATATCATAAGGAATATAGCTTTCATTCCATCACAAAACACATTTGTGTTCAATCATTTTGTTCGAGAAGTAGTGAATGATGGAAGGATAGACATGCAGAAAATACACATCAAAAATAACCTAGTAGATGTCTTAACTAAGCTGGTTAATATTGATAAATTCGAATAGTATCGATCTTTTTGTAACCTTGTAGAAACGTAAAACGGTATGAAATGATAAAATAGAAATGATGATATAGAGACATGATTAATTCTCAATCAAGTCTCCAAATGGGAGAATGTTGCATGTGGGTAGACTAAAATTGGTGCATGCTAGCGACTTAGAGCAGTGGATGGCAGCTTGGAAACTCAAAGCCATAACTTGTTATTTAATTGAAGACTAAAACCGCAATTGAAAATTGAATACGCTGTTGATGCCAATTTTGATTGGTCGTAAAATTGGTCAATCCGCGCCTATAAATAAGAGGCATTCTTTTTCCATTTCTTCAATCCTTCTCAATTTATTTCAATTCCTCACAATCAAATATCATCCTACAACTTCTCAATTTTTCTCAATCCCTCACAATCCCAGATCATCTTATAACTTCTCATTTCCCTCAATCCCTAACAATCTCAAATTATTTTATAACTTCTCAATTTCTCCCATAGTAATACCAAAATATTTTATTTAAGTGTATTTTTTTAATACTTAAAAGAGGATTCTACAATTGTACTCTCCTTATATTTAAGGAGAAGTTGTAATCCCAATTTTTGAGTAAATTCTTCTACTTTTGCCAATAATTTTTTTACCTAAATTAATTTGGTAGTTTTTTTTTTTTACTTAAATCTGTGTTATTTATTTTTCTTTTTATTATTTATTATTGTGATTATATAGTAGACAAAGCCGCCTGAATATTATGAAATATTAAGTTTTCTATTTATATAACATATTTATTGTTGTGATTATATGGTAGGTAAAGTCAACTAGTTATGAAATTTTAAACCTCTTATTTACATAATAATTATTTGTAAATTTCATTTTAAGTTACAAATAAAAGTGTACAAGAATCCTAACAGATTTTACCTTCACTTTGTATGTACTCTTATAATCTTATTTATTTATTTATGATTATTATTGTTGTTGTTAGTTATAGTCTGGAATGCATAAGGCTTAGAAGAGTGAAGGCCCGGGATGGTCCTGCGAGCAAAGATGGACAATGTTCCGAGACCAACGGCTACCCAAGGAGAGCTATCTGAGTGGTAAAAAGTTCAGGCATGTCAAGGGTTAGGACTTGATAAGCGAAGAAGAGGTCTCAGGTCCGCATTACAGTAATAAAAGGGGATGGTAAAGACTTTAGGAGTAATAAGATCCAAAACCTCTCAAAATCATCAGGAGGCTCCGGTCAAACCTTATCCAGATGACACACCATGAATATCTCAGCCATAATTCACAAAGGTCTCGGCCATAGCTTATAAAAGTCTCATACCTACAACACTAAAACTCATCTTAGATGGATAAAAGAAATCCCAAACAAAGATTTTCTAAATCTCACTACAATTGCGTATTAGTGAATAATTCATTTTTTTACCATACGTTCTAAGATTATTCTATAAGAAGAATTCTTATCAAATTAAGCTTCTTACATAATAAGAATCTTAGGGATACAATCTCAAAGGATCCGGAAATTGATGCTTAATTTGAGGAATCTCTATGATTCTCGCGCAGTGAGATACTGATTACTAGATTTCACAAAGTTCTACTATATTAAGAAGATGATAACATCTATAAAAAGAAACTAGCTATAACTAGGTACGACTACTGAAACTCTGGCCAAGAAATAATATTATTCTCTTTTAGCTCTCTCTTAAATATATTATAATATAAAACCCTAATTTAAGCATCGGAGGGTTTTTGCCGGACAACCAGCTTTTTACCCCCAAAACCTTTGATTGTGAGCGCATGTCGAAGCTACTAGACAAGAAAAAAAGAAGAAGGTCGTTGCTAGTACACGGAGTCTAGGGAAGAATTTTTGCTGCATCAACATGTGGCACCGTCTGTGAAAAACTGAACAAAAAGTCAAAAACAACCACAAAATGAAAACATGGCTACTTCGTGAACATATGTAACAAGAAACAACAACGGTGAGGGAGGAACAACAACGGTGAGGGGGAATCAGCACGACAATGTCATGAATGAGAATACGGCTGTTAATCAAGATATTGGCGATTAGCCACCACCGTTAGAGGGCGTAAACCATAATTCAAAAGCTTCGTCGCCGCACCAACTCCCCCCTCGTCTAGAGACAACGAAAATAGCTTGGTTGATCAAAAGGTTGGCTGAGAATGAAAAGCAACAAGCGAAAATGGATAGGTTGATTCAAGCTTTAGTGGAAGAAGTAACACAAATGAAGAAGATGCTTCAAGTTGATTCCTTGGCATTTAAGAACCTCAAACTAGTGAAAGTTGTTGAGAGCAGTATGCCGAGTGCAACGCAACCAAATTGCCTAACTAAGCATCCACAAAATACCACTAAGAGAAAATACACTGCTGTAGAGAAAGGAAAGGGAAAGATTTCTGACTATCTCTTCAAAGAGTCGCGAGACAATAATGATGCCACCAGGCTCCATGACCAGCCGCTACTAATATTTGAATATTCGCCTAATGATTTAGCGATGATTGGTAAAAGGGGATTGGGCCACAGCCCTAGCCAAGAGGATATGAGAGTGTTTTTATATCAAAAATGGCAAAGGGAAGGCTCTGTAGGGAGCTCATCTTAAAAGAGGAGATCTATCGAAGATAGTGATTGAGTTGAGAACTTAGAGGTCCGTGTTCAAAAGCTGATCGAGGAGTTGGAAGACTAGAAGAAAAAATAGAGGCAACGGAGGGGCGACTCTACATTAAAGATAAGATTTTATTCAAAATCTAATTTTTCCCAAAAAAATGTTGGACCTCATTCTTCTTTGAAAGTTTAAGATGCCCCAAATTAACCCTTTCACAAGCAAGATCGACCTATCATTGCATATGGATTTATTCAGAGAAATGATGCTAATCCAAGGATTAGATGAATCCTAGATGTGCCACTTGTTCCTGCTAATTCTAGAAGGACAAGCAAGAAAATGGTTCACCACTCTTATGCCCGGCGGCATCAGTAGCTTTGAACAGTTGTACGGAGCCTTTGTGAACGAGTTCAAGAGCCCTACCATCAACCTCAAGACTCCGAGTTCATTGCTGCTCATGAAGCAAGGAGAAAGTAAAAGTCTCAGGAGCTTTATCAAAAGAAATCATGATGAAGTAATAGAGTTGGAGGCTTATTATCATTCCTTAGCTCTCGAAAGTCTCAAAAAGGGTCTGCAAGTATATCAAGGATGGTATGCTGTACGGAAGCCCTCTATTACCACTTATGAAACGACTCGAAGAAAGCTGTTGAATGAGATCGAGATTGATGATTAGATTACTTTTAAAATGAAAGAAGAAAAAATTTTCGAACTACGATCTCTCGAAGAGGCTCGAAATACCAGAATCGATCTGAGAAGAAGACGCAACAACAAGAGAAACTTTCGCGATCTTGACAAAAAAAGTAGAAGAGGCTAGGGCTAGAATAAGATAGTAGGGGGAAAAGATACATTTCATCCGAAAGGGTATCGCTCACCTGCGAGAGACGACACAAGAGAAGTAGCTCATGTTTAAAGAGATCAAGTTTTCACTCCTCTGAAAGCCTCGCTCTCACGAGTTTGGAAAGAGATCATAATACGAGGAACTATATTGGTGGAACCCCGGCCACTGAGGGACAAACCGGTAGAAGAAACCAAAAATAAGTTCTACGAGTTCCACCAAAGCGCTAGACATCTAACGGACGAATATTTTGACCTCAAAAGTCATGTGAAAATATTGATCCAGAATAATTATTTGCAAGATTTGGTAGCTAGAGATAGAGATAGAGATAGAGTCTTAGATCAGAAAATCGAACACAAACGAGAACAAGAAAAAAGGACTATGGTGATCTCAAGTGGGACAACACTAGCTGAGAATTTGAACAGATCAAGGAAGAATTATTCTAATTACTCCCAGCTCAATGCCTTTTCGGATATCCATATCATGAATGCCCGAGTCGAGAAGAAACAAAGACTCGCTTCAGTATCTATTATGTTCACGGATGAGGATGAAGTAGGAATGCATTACCCGCGTGATGATGCATTGGTGGTAACCTTGATGGTGGGAACGTCTCAAGTCAGCCATATTTTGGTGGACACAAGGAGTTCGGAAAATATTATCTTTAAAGAAACTTTGAAATATCTAAGAATTGAAAATCTGAGACTGAGACCTGCTGAGATTGCCCCATCACGGTTTCGGAGAAGTGTGCGTTCATCCCTTAGGAATAGTGCAACTGTCCATTACTATGGGAGAAAGGCCTTACCAAAAGACTACAGTGGTGAAGTTGCAAGTGGTCGACCTCAAAATGCCCTACACCATAATTATCAGGAGATCCTTCCTCTGAACCCGAAGGCAGTAGAAAGCATACACTATCTGAAATTGAAATTCAAAGCAGGGGAGGGAATTATAATTGTCGAAGGCAACCAAAAAGAGGCTCGATTATGCTTTCCAGTCTTTTCTAAGAGCTCATATTACCTATCCAAACACCCATAGAGGGATGTCCTAGAAGCTAATGAAGGTGACTTGCGAGATAAGCTAATTGCGAGGAGACTTAAGCAGGACGACAAACCGTCGACCCTAGAACCAGCGAGAGAGCTCGATTCAATCATTTTGAATCAAAAGTTACCTTAAAGAATAGTTAAAATTGGTGCCCAACTCCCAGGAGAGCTGAAGTCAAAACTCAATGACATCTTTAGGAAACACATGGATGTATTTTCATAATCTCATGAAGACATGTCAGGTATCAACCCGCGAGTAATCTCTCATCAACTCGCCATCAATCCCCAATATAAACCAATGAAGCAAAAAAAAAAGATCATTCAACGTAGAAAGAAGAAAAGCAATACACGCAGAAGTAGATAAGTTAATGAAAGCGAAATTTATCAAAGAAATACACTACCTATAGTGGGTATTGAATGTAGTAATAGTCAAGAAGGCTAATGAAAAATGGGGAATAAGCGTAGACTTCATAAATCCAAATAAAGCTTGTCCTAAGGACAATTTTTCCCTGTCTCGGATCAATCAATTGGTAGACTCAATAGCTGGTTATGAACTGTTAAGCTTTATAGATGCGTTCTCGAGATATAATCAAATCATAATGCATGAATCGGACCAGGAGAAGACAAAGTTTATTACCGACCAGGGATTATACTGCTATATAGTAATGCCCTTCAGGTTGAAAAATGCTAGAGCTACCTTCCAAAGGCTAGTCAACCGAGTCTTCAAACCATTAATCGGCAAGACCATGGAGGTATATGTGGACAACATGATTACCAAGTCTCAGAAGGCCCAAGACCACCCTAAGCATTTGGAAGAAACATTTTCCTACCTAAGCAGGTACAAAATGAAGTTTAAAAAAAAAGACATCTCGAGTTGATTGATTAAATGATCTATTGAACTTAGCGAGTACAACATCATTTACAACCTCGAAAAGAGATTAAGGGTCAAACATGATAGATTTTATTGCCGAAAGATCAGTGTCTGAACACCTTCTCATCTACCAGATCGCTAAACGGCCTTTTGACCGAGGAGATCCAATCACTTCAAACGAAAAAGAGGCGATATGGAGTCTCTTCATTGATAGAGCCACAAATGCTCGTGGAGGAGGAGCTGGTGTGGTCCCAGTAAGTCCCGAAGGGACTGAGGTAATGTATTCTTTAAAGTTTGATTTTAAGGTCACCAATAACGAGGCAGAGTACGAAGTGTTGATTGCAGAGGTCAAGTTAGCTCTGGCCCTAGGAATCACAAGTCTGGGCATCCACTGCGACTCTCAACTAATAGCTAACCAACCATAAGGACAGTTCCAAGCACAAAAGAGTAATATGCAGGCATACTTAGAGAAGGCCAATCAATTACTGAGCGCATTAAAGATTGTCAGAATCAAACAGATTCCGAGAGCTAAAAACTTAAAGGCAGACAAACCAGCGAAAATGACCTTTACTTTTAAAGGAAGCATTCCCGCTTCGGTCCCGATAGAAGTGCTAGAACAAAAAAGCACAAAAGATGAAGACCACTCACATTATTTATCTCAATTAGATTTACATCATTGGTGGATCGATAAGATAAGGTTTTACATTTAAGATGGCAAGCTTCCGAAGGATAAAGAGTAGGCAAGAAAGGTCAAAAACAGGTTGACAAGATATACCATTATTGATAGAAAGCTATACAAGTGGGGATTCAGTATTCCCTACCTAAAATGCCTGAGACTTGAGGAAGTAACTCGAATTCTAGATGAAATACATCGAGGAATATATGGTGAACTTGGGGAATCCCGAGTTATGACCCGCAGAATATTAAGGCAAGAGTAATACTGGCCAACATTTTCTCGGGATGCAGCACAGATAGCTAAAACTTGTCATGAGTGTCAAGTGTACGACTGCATTCCAAAATAGCCTTCAAAGAAGTTGACTTCCCTGGCGAGCCCTTAGCCATTCTCCTAGTGAGGGCTCTATCTCATTAGACCTCTGCCGCAAGCTCATACGAACATGAAATATGTTGTAGTAGCTATCGACTACTTCACAAAGTGGGTAGAAACTGAACCTTTGGAGGCTATCACAGAGAAAAAGGTCACAACATTCATGAAGCACAACATCATCTACAGGTTTAAAATACATCAAGTGCTATTCACAAATAATAGAAAGTAGTTTGACAATGCAAACTTCAGAGAGTTCTGCTCAGATTTTACAATTAACTTCAAATTCGCAACTCTAACTCATCCTAAAGCCAATAGACAAGTGGAGACAGCCAATAAAGTCATTAAAAAGACCCTTAAAAAGAAACAAGAGGAAGAGGCGTCGGATCACGGATCACTATCCCCTTTACGGGGGCCTTGGGGCTGACTGAGCTAAAGGCACCAGCCGCCTTTAAAGTTCCAGAAACCTTGGCTAGACCCTTTTGAACAGTCTTAGTTTAAAAAGCCTTCTCAGCTCTCCTCTCTCGGAGCAGTCTTTACAAGACCTCATAAGGGTCTAGAGTAATATTTTTGGAGGTCATTTCACCTGCAAACACAAATAAAACCACATTTAAACACTAACTCTAACACTAGGGATAAATTGCTTTGAGATTACCTTGAAGAGTGGCCTTTTCTGATACTAATTGGTGTTTGGATACACAAAAACCTACAAGGCTAGATGTAAGTATCTGATCTTCCTATAGTAGAAAGCTCTGATCGGTTGCTATTGATCTAGCAAGTCTCACCCTCTCTTTACTACGGAAATCTAAAGTAGGCTTACCACTCCAAATCATCACTTCCTCAAAGGCTCGTGGTATGTGGAAATAAGGAGTGGGATTCTAGTTACCTCCAATAAAAAAACTACTTCTTTTTCCAATTTTTGTTGGAGGTAGGATTTCCAGTTATGGGGTTCTTCTCGATAGGCCGATTTTGGAGATAAAACCACCCAAGACTTCTTATGGGGTTCCACTTTAGTATGTACAGGTGTTCAATCTCCTCAAGAGAGGGATCAAAGTTCGAGACCAGATGCCACAATACGTACAGGCCTACTAGAACCCTTAAACTATTTAAGTTTAATTGGTATGGAGGAATGCCAAAGGAAGCAAAGATTTTAGTGAAGTAATTCTTGATAGGAAGCTTAACACCTACATAAAAGAACTCTTCATTAAAGGCTATCTCACCTTCTAGAGGGCAACTAGAAAGCTCATTTGCCTAAGGAACCCTAAGATAAACCCCTTCAAAAATTTTGTACAACCTAGTGTACACTTCTAAATCTAGTTCATTACAGTAGATGCAAATCTATCGGCTTCAAAGTGCGCTAAGTCCTGTCTCACTAGAGTGGGAGAAGCAATTGGGACGACGGCGCGACCCTTGTCAGAGTTTCTTTTCCCATAAGTCATTGTCTATTTTTACAGAAGGAAAATGATGGATTAAAAGCTATTCTAGGATGGTCAACTTAAGAGGATCAACCTAAAGGTCTCTAAATCTAAGATATCTACCAAGTTCACTAATCTACCAAATATACCACGGGATTAACTGCAAATGAATAAGGAAAGAAAAGAGAACTTACTGTTGTAGTAACTGGAATAAATAATTTGATAAAGCTGTAGATTTAAAATCTTGCTGTTGATGCTCTACTACTGTTGAAATCGTTTGCAAAGGAAATTAACGGCGTAAAGGTAAAGGAAAAAGTGAAAAGGTAAAATGTGAGGTATTTAAAGGGAAGGAAAAACCCCAACCGCCGATATCCGTTATAGATCAATGGATAGGATGTTGCCAAATTAAGGTAGAAGCTGAGAAGAAGCGTCTTATTTATGAAAAGAAGGGCGGCCATCATTAGGGACAATTAGATTTCTTGGGGTCCGAAACGTTGAAATCCCAAGAGCCAATCATTATCTGCCACGTTTTGAAAATGAGGGACTCCCAACTAAACATTTAATTGTGATAAGCAAGTGCGTCTCTTCAGAACCGTCACCTTCAGTTTTAATCAAAGAACAGTTATTTTTTACTAAAATTAGGGGCTTAATATTGGGTATAGTTTGGAATGCATAAAGCTCAGAAGAGTGAAGGCCCGGAATAGTCTTGCAAGCAGAGACAAACAATATTCCGAGACCAACGGCTACCCGAGGAGAGCTATCCAAGTGGTAAGAAGCTTAGGCCTTGTCAAGGGTTAGGACTTGATAAACGATAAAGAGGTCTCGGGTCAGCATCAAAATAATAAAAGGGGATGGCGAAGACTTCAGGAGTAATAAGAGTCGAAACCTCTCAAAATCATCAAGAGGTTCAGGTCAAACCTTATCCAGATGACACACCATAAAGATCTCAGCCATAACCCACAAAAATCTCAGCCACAGCTTATAAAGGTATCAGACTTGTAGCACTAGAGCTCATCTTAAATGGATAAAAGAAATCCCAAACAAAGATTTTCGAGATCTCACTAAGTTGCATATTAGTGAATGATTTATTTTTTTTCCCATACGTTCTTAGATTATTCTATAATAAGGATTATTTTCAAATTAAACTTCTTACATAATAAGAATCCTAAGGATATAATCCTACAAGATCCGGAAGCCAATGCTTAATTTGAAGAATCTCTGTGATTCTCGTGCAGTGAAATACTGATTACCAAATTTCACAGAGTTCTACCATATTAGAGAAATGATAACATTTATAAAAAGAAATTAACTATAATCAAGTACGACTGCTGAAACTTTGGCCAATAAATATTATTATTATCTTTTAACT